>WKFP01014254.1:465329-483414 GCA_011057875.1 Pterocles orientalis
CCAGGTTGTGGCAGCCTATGCTATGCACCTTTATTCTTCAGGTAAATAAATAAGTATGGCCTCATTGATTTACTGTCATGAAGGCATTATCTTTGAGCACATGATAAAATACAGAGGAGAAAAATCTACTTTTTTTCCAGAAAGAAAATGAAAGGTTAATCCTAAAGTTTCTGAAAGAAGTGAAGATGCAAAGTCCTCTGGAAATCCTTAAGTGCTGTTCTTATGCCCTAATCTGCCTCACACGCAGTCAAGAGAAGTATACTGCGCTAAAGTTAACTGGCTAAAGTTTTTTAAATCCTCAGTGTGGACCAAAACTAGAAACAGAAGCAAAACCTGCACAGTTGTTGCTGCTTGGGTAGTGGAAATGCAACCACAATCTGCTCTCTCAAGCCCCTCTTTCGTACCCCAAAGCCTCATGTCAGTCTTTACTGCCACTGCTATGGCCCTGCTGCCCAGCCACTTGTTTTGCCCTCCAGCTATCTTTCTAGATAAAGAACTCCTCTATTGGTCTGGACAAAGGTCCCTTTCAGTCCCTGGTAGGACACACTTTAGATGCTAACAGGCTTTTTCCTGCACCTGGAAGGTTTTATCCCTGCTGCCTCTTTTGCTTCCATCTCTTTCATGACAGCAGCTTCCCCAAACAGAAGCAGCAGAGCACTGAGGATTTTGCTCTCGTCACAATATTCATAATACAAGGACAAAACTTGGTTACAGCTAACTTCTCAAAATTCATGTCTAAATGCCTATGTTACAAAAAACTCCTTCTGTTCCCACAAGGAACAGACTTTGCCATGGCTACAAGCCCAGAAAGCCCATTACAGGTTCTCACTCACTGTCTATAGAGGACTACCCAGTTTATAAAAACCCCATTTCCAGAACTATTGATGCTTCTTAACCAACAAACACCTGTGCCGCCTGTCTGTAAGTGATTATGGCAAAAGAGTCGGGGCCATACCGGTGGCATTACTGCACTTCTATGTCTTCAGAAGTAATCGGGCAACGTGCACTAGATCCACTGTCACACGATAAACTTTCCTGGTCCCAAGATATCTTCCACAACCCACTTTATTGTGGCAAAGTATTAATGCAGAAATTTTCTACTTACAAAGTAAACATGCTATTTAATTAAAAAAAAAAAAAATGAAGCACACAAAAACACTGAGGGTAAAATATCAGTTTTGTGATTATCTATGCATACAGACTGTGTCCCAAAGCATGAAACCTGGTTAGTAAGGGTGGACTGAAATAATCAAGAGTAAAAAGCAACAGGCTAAGGCTTTCCAAGCATAAGAAAAGCAAGAGACTTGCAGGTACCAGAAAACCTAGCATTGTGGCTGGCAAAAGCCACCTCTACCGACATAATTTCCCTGCAGTTTCCTTGCTTAAATTACCAGGAATAAGACAGTCTATAATCTTATAAAGCAAGTATCACAAGGTCGTTTAGCTGAAGCAGTTTGAGATGTTGGATCATACACAGAAGCAAATGGTGCAACTATTTTCATTCAGACTATCAACAAAACGCGTGCTACTAAGTCATGTAACCCTTTCAAAATATCACGATGAAAGCTAAAAGACTTTTATATTCAGTGTTCCTGCTGTACATACGCAAGCCAGAGTAAGATATTTAAGTTCTTTTACTCACAAATGAATCATTCACATGAATGCCAGTGCTGTTTGTTCCATTCCCATATGTTCCAGACTACTATTTTGACCTACTTTTGTGTATATACAAATTTAGAATTTTAAGTCGCATCAATTTTAATCTTTAAATTGGTTTTATTTACAACCTCTAAAGTTCCTTGATTATTTCTAGAAACATTTGCATCAACGTTTGCTTAAATTATTCATGACATTTCAGTTATATCATTGAGTGCTTCAAAGTAAAACTCAAAGTAACTTTTCTTTCCTGAGAACAAAGATATACTTTCCTTGCGCTCCAGCAGAAACTCATAGGAAGATGAAAGAAATGCCAAGAATTGTTAATAAACAAATTTGTGGACTAAATTATAAACAGAAATATGAAAATATTCCCCATAGAAAGAGAAAACTCTCTAAAAATGCCTCCAAACACCAATTAAGTCTATCCAATTAGGATAATGTTTGATTTATCTAGGTCAGGACTCAAGAAATTTTTTGCTGCCTAAAGTAGCATCTGAATTATATGCTCCTCCCTGGGTGGGACACGCCACTGGAGAAAGTTGTACCACCATGAGCCAGACCCAGAGGAGGGAACATGCACTTGGAAACCCTCTGTGTGCTGCAGAGTGGCTGCTGGTGCTGGATGGAGCCTGTCCCCAAAACACGAAGGGCTGGATGCTGCTTTGGGCTGTGGCATTGCCCTCAGCCGCTCCAGCCGTGGGGATCAGGTTGTGGTCAACAAAGGAGGAGATGGGGCGAGTGCCGGGACCACAACCTCTTTCACGTCCCTGCTGTCTTCCTCCTCTCCCCATACGGATGCACTCTTTTCCTTCAATCCATGTAAAGTAAATGAAACTATATAAAAGGACACAACAAGAGCATCTGCATGCATTTCTGCTTTTTTAAAGATGAGAAATAGGAGTTGTAATTCTTTACCCTTAAACTGCTAGAAAAAGTAAAGCAGATTTCAGAACCCTGCAGATTTCATTCACCACAATCTTATTTTCATGTTCTAATACCAAGACAAACTTTGTATTTGTATATCACAATGGAAGAGGAGGACATTATGATACTTCTGATCCAAAATCTTCAATTAACACTCTAAATCAAAAGCTTTTCTTTGAGAAAATACATACAATTTTTGGTGGATGTAAGCAATGATATTTATGAATGAAAAAAACATCACAGTACATAAATCTACTATTCAATTTACCATTATAAAAATGTTGTAACTTTCATAGGACTGAGGTGAACTATTCCTCAAAAAAAAGACAATACAAGAAAAGCACAGAGTACTTTGATAGCAGTTGAGCTTTCTCAGGTTTCCTCAAGTGCATGATTAAACATATTTATGTTTTCACAACACATTTATGATTTCACACCAAATCATGTGAAATGTGAGTTTCATATGGCTTTGAATCACAACCAAGTGGAACTGTGTAAAGGGCTGCCAATATTTGCCTGAAACACCACATTGTGACAATAGCAGCTGATCCCGATATGCAAGTGATAAACAGGTCACAACCATTTACTGGAATAGGTGGTTTCTTATTTCACCAGCAGGAAAAGAGAAAAATGCAGTTAAATAAATAGTTTGGACTGAGCAATCTTCCTTGAAGAATGACTTCACTGAATGGTAGGAACAAAGGCAGTGCCAAACAATATTGCCGTTATCATCACCTTTGCATTAGAAAGCTAAGCAGAAGGAGCTTAAAATTCTGATTAAATAAGAAAAATTGATTGCTTTCAGAATGCCTCATAGCCCTTCTTTCTCCCATACTGAGTTGCCTTGAGAGGATTAGAAGCGAAGGGTAAACCAAGGGACTGGTGGCATGACCCAAGCACCAGCCATACAGGGCACTGTGGACACGACGCACGCTAACTACAGCTCCGATGAAAGACACCTGAACCAGGTCCAAACCAATTTCTTCAGTTCAGTCAAAGACTTCAGCAGTACTACAAGAGGATAGTTTAAGGGAAGAGAAGGCAAGATAGACACAGGATTACAGGAAGACATTTTTGCTTTCTCGTTTCTTGTTTGCTGTCTTTAAACTTACCAAGGGAAGAGAAGAATCATCATGGAGGGAATATTATTTTCAGTGATATTTCCATTACTCAAAGTGAAAATGATGTTGTCATCATCTGTCACATGGACAAGTCTTAGAAATAAAAAATCTCATTTTAAAATCTGCAAATATTTACGCTCTTCACAGTAATGAAAACAAGGAAGGGATGCAGTGTGAATGTATGTCATGTTGTTAAAACTGTTCAGACTTAAAGAGATACTGAATTTTGGCAGGTTGCACTTAGACATCATAAAAAATAACTATTATCCTATGCTAAAGATCTTGAAGAAATTGTCTGAAAAACAAGAGACATCTGCTAGGCATTATCTGAATAGAAATAAATGACTAGTGATGTAAACCTAAGGCAGCAGATGGTCCACACTTCACAAGATAGCCTGAGATGTAGAATGAGCTCAAGCAGTTCTTCAGGCCTAGATTGGTAAAACAGCACAGTAGGAAGATATTCGCATTTGCCCGAAATGTTTTGGTGATATTTTCTTTATAAATCTGTTGCATTTATTTTTTTTCTTATAATAGTGTCTGTCATCCATCCTAACACTTTTATTTGATCCCAATATAACTAGAAGATACCAAAGAGATGTTAAAGGCTGCATTATACCCAAAAGAAAAAGGTGAGATGTGGAACAAATTTAGTTTTTAAACTACATATCATGGCAGTGAAAGTGTCTGATATAGGCAAACTAAAAAATTAGATATGTATGTTGGGGAAAAAAAAAAGTTTTGAATTTAAAATGTAGCGAGTGGGAGAATTTTTAAAAGCAGTATTAGCATTTCTTTCTTGAGATGCTATTCGAGCCTACTGTTCCAATCTTAAAGACCAGTAAATTAAAATTTACTTGAAGAGTGCTCTTGTAGCTACATTAGCGACTTACTCACAAGGTGACATATAACTTCAGAGGTGAAAACTGCCAACCTAGTTAAATTTTATTGAGGCAGTCACATTCTATAGATATGATCACACTGCAAGCATTGCCAATTAAAATTAGATCATTTGACCTTCATCAGGGAAAAAACCCCTTAGTCTAGCTAAAAAAAAATTATAACAATTGTCAAGATATGTAACACACAGAAGGAAGACAAAGGTTTATTCCTACTTCATAGTTCAAGTAGCCATCGTTCTCTCTGTTCAACCCAATCTTGAACCAAAACTTAAGTTGCTGGGAAGGTCTTCAGTGAATAGGAAGGGAAGAACTACCTTGTCTAAAAATGAAGATTTTCTCACAGCCTGCAAATAAGTCAGAGTTGAGGTTCAATTTCCAGCAACAGAAGGTTAAAATTTACCCACATTAGTGTTTGGGATATCACATCTACTTTCCAGCTTTAGCTTTTGCAGTAAATTGTGTTTGGAAATACTACTGCGTGGCAACCATTAGAGCAGACGCCAAGAAACAAACATTTGATTTCAGATCTTTTGTTCCAAAACTCTGGCTTGTGTGAAGAGGATGAAAGACATGCAAGAGAAAATTCTGCAAACACACAGTTGTCATAATTTCAGAGATAAAACCAAACAATGTCTTATAATAACTTCTAATGACAAAGAGCTACATTAAGTGGAATATTACTCTGGAAACACACAGTGCTGACTGTTAGCACTGTTTCTTGGCACACGGGTAGACTAGAGACCTCACAGTCACTTATATTGAATAAGCTTTAGTGACATATATTGAATGACTTGTTCTTCTCTTTTTTTCTGCAATGTCTTAGTATCTACCTTCTCTCTGCTGCACTAAAAGGACTTTATAATAAAGCTGAAAAACCATTTCTTTTGTTGTCAAGATAAATATTGACCAGAACAGCAAAATAAAAGCCTTGGGGTTTCAGACATATCAATTTGATTCTAGTTGCACTGTATTAGGCACTGTATGAACATATATATTAGGATGTATCTTCTTTTCATATATAAATAACTCACAAGGCATTTGACACGATATGTACTAACATCCACATTTCAGGTATTTTTAAGGATGCTTCCGATAGAAGAAATGGAGTACTGAACAGCAGCAGCAAATGACCTTTGATATGCACGTGTATGTATCTATAAACTACTGTCAAGACAAGAAAGCTCATCTCACATCAAAAGCATTCTGAGACAGTTCTGCAAAAAAACCCAAATCAACCTCTTACTCCTTCACTACACCCTTTCTCCAGTTACAACTAAGCAAATAAATAGAACACAGCAGCAAGTGCATTAATGGCCATTTATCTGAAGCAAGGAACAAGAAAAATAATAATAAAAGAGAGCATTTTTTTCTCTCTCCCTCTCATGATTCACGGTCTCTGCTTTACAAACTCATCTCTGTTTCTGATGATACATGACGCAGCTGTAAATAGCAGCCCTGGCTATCAGGAAAGGTCCATATCAGCTCTATTTAATAAAGCAAGAGTTGTGGTCACTTTTGTCTCTCCAATTTGCACATTTTCTTCCTCCCCAGAGAGGTCTCAGGCATGATGCTTTCTTTACCTGGAACCACTCCAGAGCAGTTGCCTACCACTTGTTCAGTGTCTGGTTTGGAGCTGGCCCCGAGGTGGTAGGACTAAGAAGTACCACCAAGCTCCAATAACTCCACTCTAATTAGGGAC
Source organism: Pterocles orientalis (assembly GCA_011057875.1). Lineage (NCBI taxonomy): Eukaryota > Metazoa > Chordata > Aves > Pterocliformes > Pteroclidae > Pterocles > Pterocles orientalis. Next base: position 471,635 of record WKFP01014254.1, read on the forward strand.
TTTGGGGCACAAAAGGGATGCTTCACTTTTAACATTTTTATTGAAACATCTGCCCTCTCAGATAGCTGACTTACAGGAAATCCTGAGCTAACTGTACCTTTTCAGCTGTCTGAACTGACATTTCAGCTTCTTCTCCACTCTGCAAAATGAATATCTCATTAGAGACTAAGGGTCTGTTCATGTGCTATGGTTTTGAGGAAATTTTTACTGCACTTTCTGTGATAAAACATTTGACGGTGCTAAGGCACACTGAAGTTATGATTCAAATAAGGATGTTCATCAAAACTGCTAGAATCCTTAAAAAGCAACTTGTGAATACGGGGGAAAAAGTGACACATACAAAAAAAACAAACAAATAAAGCAAGGTTGAGTGAATCATAAATGATGAAAGCTCAGAGGGATGCAGCTCCCCAGGTTGTGGCAGCCTATGCTATGCACCTTTATTCTTCAGGTAAATAAATAAGTATGGCCTCATTGATTTACTGTCATGAAGGCATTATCTTTGAGCACATGATAAAATACAGAGGAGAAAAATCCACTTTTTTTCCAGAAAGAAAATGAAAGGCTAATCCTAAAGTTTCTGAAAGAAGTGAAGATGCAAAGTCCTCTGGAAATCCTTAAGAGCTGTTCTTATGCCCTAACCTGCCTCACACGCAGTCAAGAGAAGTATACTGCGCTAAAGTTAACTGGCTAAAGTTTTTTAAATCCTCAGTGTGGACCAAAACTAGAAACAGAAGCAAAACCTGCACAGTTGTTGCTGCTTGGGTAGTGGAAATGCAACCACAATCTGCTCTCTCAAGCCCCTCTTTCCTACCCCAAAGCCTCATGTCAGTCTTTACTGCCACTGCTATGGCCCCGCTGCCCAGCCACTTGTTTTGCTCTCCAGCCAAAAGCCTTTCGCTCAAAGACGCTTTCTAGATAAAGAACTCCTCTATTGGTCTGGACAAAGGTCCCTTTCAGTCCCTGGTAGGACACACTTTAGATGCTAACAGGCTTTTTCCTGCACCTGGAAGGTTTTATCCCTGCTGCCTCTTTTGCTTCCATCTCTTTCATGACAGCAGCTTCCCCAAACAGAAGCAGCAGAGCACTGAGGATTTTGCTCTCGTCACAATATTCATAATACAAGGACAAAACTTGGTTACAGCTGACTTCTCAAAATTCATGTCTAAATGCCTATGTTACAAAAAACTCCTTCTGTTCCCACAAGGAACAGACTTTGCCATGGCTACAAGCCCAGAAAGCCCCTTACAGGTTCTCACTCACTGTCTATAGAGGACTACCCAGTTTATAAAAACCCCATTTCCAGAACTATTGGTGATTCTTAACCAACAAACACCTGTGCCGCCTGTCTGTAAGTGATTATGGCAAAAGAGTCGGGGCCATACCAGTGGCATTACCGCACTTCTATGTCTTCAGAAGTAATCGGGCAACGTGCACTAGATCCACTGTCACACGATAAACTTTCCTGGTCCCAAGATATCTTCCACAACCCACCTTATTGTGGCAAAGTATTAATGCAGAAATTTTCTACTTACAAAATAAACATGCTATTTAATTAAAAAAAAAAAAACACCTTTACCTAACAAGTAATGAAAAACAAATAACATTAATAACTTGGGCGGTGATTTGTCACTGTGTGTTCTTATGATAATACAATCCAATAAATGAAAATCTGGTGGAAAACCCAAAGTACCATGCCTTAGAAACTCTCATTCTTACAAACAGCTACAGCTTAGAAATGACAGCATCCCTATTAACAACCTATCTGTTTAATCCCGCGACTTTCTACGCTCACCATTTGATAAAGTTTGACAACGCACAATTCAGCTGCAAAACTGCATCTAATGAGAGCAGGCTGTAACATCGCGCTATCTTCCTCGAGGCTAATCGCTTTATAATGAGTTTACTGAAAAGTACCTGCGCAGTAAGTTGTAGCTGACAGCAGCCCAAGGGAACCTCTAAGTGCTAAAAATTAGCTACTGAGGGATGTCGAATCATGTCTTTTTGAAGATAAAAACCAGGTTTCTTTCTAAAATACATGCAGTTTCAAGTAGACATAAATCAAACAGATGGTAAAAAACTTGTTTTGCTATGAGCTTTATCCTGTTTTTATTCCTTCACCGTTAGGAAGTAACAGATACTTTAAAAAGAGAGTAAGATTAGTCATCCTGCTAGAGATCCAATTATACTAATTTGTGACACTATACTACTTGGGATTCAAAAAAGACTTGGTTTTGAGTCAACTTGCCTCGATGAGCTCTGCAGCCTAGCTGAAGACCTCTACTCCCTTCTCTGAGGACAGAAACAGAGAACAAAATTCCTCCCAAACAGATCCAAAGAGTGGAATTATAGGGTTTTTTTTCCCCCTTTTCCCTGCAGTAAAAGCTGTCTACATTGTTCTGTATTGCCAACACATTGGTTTGGCAACCAGAACATTTAGTTTCTAACATTAAATAGAATATTACACAAATCTAGGTTATCTGGGAAATCTGTGGTTCTGGAAATAAACACTTTGATATTACAGAGCGTAAAGCTAGGGAAACTTTGGAATCCAGGGCTATGAACCGTGAGGAAATAGAATTCTGAAATAATAAACTGATGATACATACAGGTATAGAATGTCTGAATTACAGAACCACTAATTCTTACATGCTACTGAGATCACTGGAATGACAGACACTGCACCTATCTTTGCCAATATCTTTTCAGGGTGATATGACGACTGTTTATGGTAGCTACCAGGAAAACCTACAGAGCTTACAATACCTCTTCTGGAAATTTGACTGATATATTTTAAGGATATTAAATAAATCACTTTACAGACTAACCCAACATTCTTTAATGGAAAAAGCCGCAGGAAACTTATTCATTTCCTGTTAGAACATTTAGGCAAAATACTCTTTGCAATTCCATCCCAGCCTCCATGGAACTAATGCATTCATCAGCTACGTGAGATTAGCATTCCCTAATCTATTATCTGTATGCATAAAACATATTAATCACATCCACTTAAGAAATAACAGAGTTATACTTGAATTTACCCCAAAATACAAAAATATGTACAATTTAACAGAATCTGTTAGCCAGCTACTCGGGTATTAATTGACAAATACAGACAATATAACATAAACCTAGAAAACAGTGTAACTGCATCTGAAATAATCATTTCAAGCTCTCTACAAACTGGTAAAAAACTATTATGTTTTGACATACTGCAATTATACCTGACAACTATATAGTTAACTGTGATCTTAATTTGTGTATCTACCCACATTCATAAAAAATATACCTGCTTATTATATTTTACCCTATGTTGCCCTTTTATCTAAACATTTACAAAATAAAACCCCACAGCTGTTGGATCAGAAATGTCAGAATGTTCAAATGGTAAGGAAAAGAACTTGACATTTTTCACAAGGAAAATTATCTTCTAAAATTTTTGAGAACACAACAAATAACCTGAATTTTAACACTTATGAATGAACGACTTGGAATTAATTTGCGCTAAGTTTTGTGTCATCAAACCCTGCTGAGATATGGAAAAAAAAATTGATTTAGGACTTCATTCCATTAATTTCTTTCTTTTTATTTATGGTTTTCAATGAGATCTGAAGATGTATTTTCAGAGGCATAAGAAATCTTTAAATCTGACAACAGCTTAGTTTTCCAGACCCAGAGCATTCAAGATAAGCTTCAAATATGAAATACTGGCTGCTTATCTGAATCGGAATCCACATCCAGACCATTTCAAAGTGAATCGTCATATCAAGCAGCCTTTAGGTTGTTTTAGCAATTGGCAACACAGACTTTGTTTGGGGACAGGACGAAGCTGATAATTCAATTACAAGGATGACTGCCTAATCCACTCAATAAAATGGACATAAAAGGTAAAACAAACAAAATTCCCATCTTAATTTAATGAGATTCTTTGGCATAAGAGGGGGAAATTTAGTTCACCCACAAATAGGTGCTGAAAATGTAGATATTTATCACTTAAGTCCAAATTTAGTTGCAGCATAAATTCAATTTAAACAGAGTACACTGAGTTACAACTATATTGTAGTAACTGAAAACATGATTCATCCGTGCTTAATAGTTAACACTATCAGGGGAAGAAGAACAATATTTGAATAATGATGACTGTTGGAACTTATGAGTATGGTGGGTAGAATTCTGCTATCACACATAGTAGCATAAAAATTGCAAAAACCACTTCCTACATTGTTGCAAACTACAGCAATAACTGTTGGTCTATTTTCTAGGAAATATTGACTGCTAGAATTGATGCTGAAATTAATATCCATCAGGATGCGCCGATGTTAGTTAAATTAGTGTAAAATAAATCTCAGGAAGATTATAGGTATTAATTTAACCTTGGAACATCAAAAGGTAAAAAGTGGGAAATAAACAATAGTGAAACTAGTTTAATTTAGTAATGCAGGAAGAAATTCTTATTACTATGTGAAAACTGCTCTGATCTCATGCCAGATAAGCTAAACCAGTTTAATTTACATTAAGTATTTTTAGATTAAATTCAGCGTGCTTGGTAATTGTTTTACAAGATCACAAAACTCCAGTGTGTTCAGAAATTCATGTTTTAAATTATCGGTGAGAAGTAAAACTTTCTCACCAGCAGCATGAGACTTTTTGCTATGTGAGGCAGGTGTCCCCCTCCTCAAGCTCCTCCAGGTGCTTCATACTATCCCCTTCACTCTCTTTCCCAAATCTCCTTTTCTCAGTCCTATACATCTTTAGACTGAGAACCTTAGAGGTGTAACTCCTTTTCCTAGGTTGCATCTGCAGCAGGCTGAAAGACCCAAGTTTGCTCCACCCCATTCCTTTTATCCTTCTCCCAGCTCTATCAGAAAATCACTTTGGTAAAACAGGCTATTGACAGCATACACAGGGGCCTTGGCCTGACTGGTGTAAATGTCTCTGACACAGGGAAAAACCGTTCCCTGCTTTCCTGCTTCGGAGGAAACAATTGTTCTCCTCAAGTATTAGCCGCTAATCTTAACTACGTCATTAAGTGACGTGAGAGAAGGTATCAGTTAGACAAACTGATTTTTGCTTCAAAGGATCACTGTAAACCTGTATCATTCACTCTCACACAAAGATGACCAAACAACTACATCACAGTGTGTATTTCGGTTTCTTACACAGATATCTATACAGTCATGTATTTTACGGTCTGTATATACTTAGACTGAAATAGGTCTAAACAAAAGCAATTGCTTTGTTGCAGCCTTGGAAGTAAGCCAGATACCTGAGCACTCAAAAAGATTTTGGAAAATTATCTCCTCAGGAGACACAAAGGAATTTCTGGAAAACAAATACACTTTTTAAAGATAAAGCGTTTATATGATCTATACTAAGATGGAAACTAACCATAAGAATAGGAAAAGTAAAATAACCAATAAAACCACAACCAGTTTGACTTTCTGCTAGGATGAAATGACTTCCAATATTTACCAGTCTTTTTCTGCACAAGCTAAGAAAGTTGCAGAAATATCAAAATTTCTTGGTGTATGTTGTAACCAAACCAAACATGTGCATTTAGAAGAATACCCACCATTAACTGATTGGGGGAACTAGAAACCCAGCATGGCATTAGAACACCAGCAATCATCACCCACTTTGACATGAGCTACAGGGTTTCAGAGAACATATTTGGCTTTTTTGCTATCTTAAGGATGCAAAGTATGCTTTCAGCCTACTGCAAAAACATTAAAAAAGTCTGCTTATGTTATCATCATAGTAAATGAAGGTTTTCATCACTGGACTTGTTTCTACTTCATCGTTATATAAACATAAGCTCTTCTATAAATTTTAGCTTTGCTCCAGTTTAAAAAAAAAGGCCTTTGAGGACAGTAGGTATAACTAAGTCATAAAACAAAAATCAAAACAGACCATGGTTCGTAAAAAAAAAATAAAATAATTTAGTATTCTCCCCGTTGCTGTTTGCAACTCAAAGAGACTGTTTGAACACATGACTGCTTTATGTGACAAAGAACAGGTAGGTTTATTAACTAGTAAATACAAAGCCCCATAAAAGGCTAAATCTTCAAAGAACATTTTCCTGGTGTCTGTCACTAAGTAAATATAATCTATAAATTCCTCCAAACTTAAATGTCAGGGACAAAACCCACTGTTATAATTACAAGCCAAAGGTGTTACAAACACACTATCCACTTCATGCATAAATACATATGGAAAAATCTCACACGTGTAGTTGCTACTGGTACAGCTGCTCCCAGGGGCAAGATAACAGTGAGAAAAAAACAGAGACTTGCACTCTCAGCAAAAATGGAAAAGTTTATGTACCAAAAATCAGTTAATAGTCACATATCTTTTTACCAGCAAGCAACGAGCAAACAGGTCAACATGTTTTGGCATCTAACCACCTCCCTGAGGACCCAGTGAGCAAGGCAGCAGTGGCAATACAGCCTCTTTCTTTTGCAGTGGTGCACTAACTTTGGCATACGGATAAAATACTGCAAGCATTTGTATGTTAAAAGGTCAAGAGAAGATCTGTTTTTATATGAGGCCATTTCTGCATTGCACCAAGTTCCCTTTAAAAGAGGCTATAAAGACAGTGATTTCCTAATTTGAGAATACTCCCAGAGTCGAGTCTTTGGGAGATAAAGTGCCAATATGTCCAGCTCTATGCTGCAATGCTGGAAAAGTCTGAAAAATAAGAAGTACACTCCAGCAGATATTAGCATAACAGAAGTTCTTGGGGCATTGTTTGCAGCAAAAAGTCAGATGATATCATTCATTTTAGATTTTTGTGAAGCTGGTTTATTAGATATCTGATGCAACTATTTGATTCCTTTTTGACTTCCTAGTATCAGACTCTCCTGTCTTAGTATGTGAATGAGAAACGGTCTGTAGACATTTTCACCTATTATTTATAGATTATAGTGTGTTTTAATATGGAAAATATCCATCTTTAAAGCAGTGTAGTTCACAGGGACTGCCAGACATGCGAGTTCCGATGTGTCCATCTCAAATAAGTACAAAAATGACAGTACGAATGCATTGTTATACACACAATGTCTCAGAGGACAGACAAATCAATTGGAATTCACTTTCATAGCAATATTAAAGGAGGAAAATTACATGAGCTCAAGTCCTGTTATTGTACCGTTGAAACTGAAATTTAATTCTTTTTCCAATACCTTGCCAAAAGAGACATCAACCTCATGATGTAAAATTCTTATTGAGATTATGTTCCCCATGCCTGAACTGACATCATTTACCCAAGTTGAGGGTAAATGAGATGAGGCTTTGAGCAACCTGGGCTAGTGGGAGGTGTCCCTGCCCGTGGCAGGGGGTTGGAACTTGATGATCTTTAAGGTCCTTTCCAACCCAAACCATTCTGTGAAAACCATTTTAAGTCTGGAGCTAAACAAAAAATAGTGTAATTCGTCCAGCATGCCACTCCACCCTTACAATACATGTTTCAGCACTCTGGTTACACCCCAGCTTGGCTCTTCCTTCTTACCCGCAAGAAGCCAAACCTGCCCTCCATCTAGCCCATCTGACAGGGCTGCTCCTTTTTTGCCATGGTTCTGAGTGACAGCAAGTCCAACAACTAAGACGCATTAATTCCTAGAGATGATCTTGCAGGCTCAAAGGTTCAAGCGTTCTCCAACATATAGTCATGGAGTAACAATACTAAAATAATTGAGCTCTGCCCTAGTACTTCTCAAACACAAAAGCATACAGAGCTATGATGGCATATTCCAGCTTCTAAATGATGAGTCTGGCAGATGCATTCTGAACACACAAGAATGGGTAATTCTAGTATATGCAACTTTTTTGCTATTTACTTATTGCATTTCTTATTTTTGTGGCCTTTTATCAACCACTTCTGAATCACCCTATGTGTCTAAACTACACTGTCAGGAAAAAAAAAAAGCTTGAAAAATCACTGGCTAACAATGAACTATAACCTTTTCCACTTTACCCAGTGACAGAGTTAATTGGTCGTTGAAGTTTATTACCAAAGCTGCAGAATTGTGGGGAAGGCTGCTCACATCTCAAATGTTTTTTTTATTATTTCTTCCTTTATTATAAGCGTGCACGTTTTGCTAGATTTTCCATACAATAAAGAAATTCCAGTAGACAATTTAAGGCACCTTTATATTTATTGTGAATTTATTTTTAAAAAAATCCCTGAAATAATAAAAAAAAAATGTTAAGGCCTTAGTAAATATATCTGCTCTGAGAGTAAAAGCTCTGAGTGCTTTTACTAATGTTTATTCCCATTATTCCAAGTGAGTTAACAGCTGTAGGAAAGGTAGCTAGAATCAGCTTTAACTTTGAGCTGTAGCACCAATGGAAGTTAATCTAGAAGAAAAATATTTTAAAAAAGAAAACACCATGGATAGAAGTTGCTGTTTTTGCAAACATGTTGTTTCTATTGACTTTAATTTTTAAGACTGTCCCTTCACTCTTTAAATTGATTAGCATTCATTTGTAAGACAGGTCAATACAGCATTCATCCTAAATTATGTTGCTAATGCAGCCCTTGCTTGTAAAAAGAGTATTGAAGGATGGTTTTTTCTTCAATTTTCTATTTAAATTATGAAAATAATGGCCTCTGAAATGACACAGCAGATAATATATCTCTGTTTATAGGAACAACAGGTAGAAACAAACTTCAGGGAATTTACTTAAAACCTGGATAGATACTGCACATTTATTGACAAGCATTTAATTGGAGCTGAAAAAACCTGACATAGTACTAACATCAAATTCTTAAGTTTATATTAATGGGTTTGTGAAATTATACATCTTGTAGATAAATGCCTAAAGAAAGATCCTATGGAAAAAATCTTATTGCTAGATCATTCCTGTAAAAAAAAAAGAGAATAAAATGCAACTTCAGTTATCATCAAACTGTCCATATTACCGTACAGTCCTTGGAGTTTTTTCAGTGGGAAAAAATCTTGTAGTATATTGCTGAAGTAAATAAGATCTGCTTGATTACGTGTTTTGTAGAAAATGTGCATGGGTTAGTTAAGGTTTATGTCAGACTTTTGTCCCCCTGGCCCTCAAATCACAGCTTTGATTTTGTATAGCTCTGTGGAAGAAGTTAATTCCCTTTTCAATTACAGAGTTGAAAATTCACTTCTGTTCAGAGGAGCAGTCCAGGGTCTAAGAGATGCTCATATCCTTATTTTGCAAGTGACATAATTTAGTCTCCTGAATCCATAGCCACTAAAATCCAAAATCAATTTCTCACGCATTGTATGTGCAGGACAGCTGAAGAATCTGGTCACATAATCTCAAAATATAACTAGGGACACTTTAATGTAGTATTAATTATGAGCCAGATTTCCGCACTGATTTTAATTCTCCCTATTAGAATGGGATTAATACCAAGAATTAAGAAACTGATTACACGTAGAATGCACTGGTATTTCATCTTAAAAATCACTTATACTAATGTGCGATACCTTTATTTGTCTTAAGAAAGACAGTACTTCTCTGTACGCATGCTTACTTAAGGAAATACTACCCCATGTCAAGATGTTACAAATCACTTTTACGGTATCAATAGCAAAGCAGTTTTCAAACACAAGTGTCCATAAAGATTTTATCCCATAGCAACATTCTGCAACTCCTTTTGCTCATCAATGTGAATAACAGAAGTTCCATTTTCAATATAACTGGAAATTAGAAATATAGTATTTCTAAGCATGCACTGTATCTGCCTGTTTGACTGCAATGACCTATACAAATCTGAGGCAATCCACACACACATCTACAGTCAGATTCTGCCTTTTATATTTATTTCAGCGAGTTAAGACTCTAGGGATGTTATGTTTACTCCTGTCAGACACACTTAAAATGAAAAGCTTCTCTCAAAAAATTTGTTTCTTTCATGAGGTTATTTTCACTGATCCAGACAATAACAAAATAAAGTGTTTAAGGATAGTATAGCATTGAAAGCTTTCAGAGAAGTTAGAAAAGAAGGTTCCTATTTCCGTCCCTTTACTGATACTCACTTTAAAAAGATATAGTGCAAACAAAATGGTAAGGAAGAGGTTCATTTTATGTTTATAGGGATTGAAAACACAATAAAATATTAACTGTGTTTTTGTTTTAAAAATTCAAAGGGACACAATGGATAGATATCCTCTGGGATACAACAATGTCACAGGAGTTGATAATCTGAGGAAACAACCAGAATTTCCAGTGTAACCTTGGACAGCTTCCATGCCAACACAGAACGATTAAGTAATAATCTCTCTTTTCACTCCCCTAACACGAAAGCATTTTACCATTCCTGAAACAAGTCCCTTTGCTCTTAGCAAAATGGGTGCAATAACAATATAGCCCCAAATTACACAACAAATACCTTATTTAGGTCAAAAAGTCTAATTATTTCCCAAAACTTGTTAGGAAATACAAATCCAAAGATCTGTCTTCTAAGGAAACCAGTGGAAAGAAATTTTCAAGTCTTTCCATGACTACCACCTTGAAACACTGTCTTGTTGGAAATATTAAAATGAAGGTATACAGATCCTGTATTTAAATTTAAGCATTTAACTCAGGTTTTGCAACAATCTCAAAAGCTGGGAGTTCAGGTCCCAGCTACTATACTTTTTTATTTTCCATATTCCTTAATGAGTCTGTCCTAAATGAAAAGCGAAACAATTTTTTTTTAACTAACCATTTATCCTACATTTATTATTTTAACAGAAATAGTCTGAATCTGCATCTAGAAAGATGAAAGCTATTATCTTTACAAGTATCCTCTCTGAAAATATTTGAAGAAACTAACGATTCATTGGGCACAGAAAATCACCTATCGTTTTTCAACTGGACTATGGTAGCAGCAACCTACCTCGTCTATAGGTGCCAGCATCACCTACGATGCGCCATATTTTCTGCAGTTCAAGACATGCCTTCATTGCCCATCACTAATTTCCCAGCAGTGCTTAATATAACATATTAAAACCCTGCTTTGGGCACTCTTGTTACTTTTTTGGTTTGCACAATAGAAAATATTTAGCTCAAGAATGACACTGCTGAGTGCTGGATTGAAATTACAGAAATCCAAATATAACTCTTAACATTTTCTTGATGTTAGCCAACATAGCAAAATGTGGCAGAAAAGCAGAGAGTATTGAAAGAAGCAACACTGCCACCACAATCCTCACTCAGTCAGTTTTGCCTTTACAATCCTATCTTTTAAGGAGGTTTTAAAGAAATATTTATTGGGCTTTCCAACATCTTGAGAAGGTTAGCCTTTCAGTAAAAATTGGTTTAAAAACCAGTTCAAAACATGACTTGTGCCTACACCCCCAACCCAACAGCTATTACTAATTACATGCTTTCTCCTTCCATAACCTTTTTTACCTTTTTCACTACACCAGAAGTGTGATGAAGGCTGAGAGGCCTTTTACCAGCTCAGATAAGCTTCTGATCCAGTACAGGCAGAAAAAGCCAAATATCCATGAAATTCTCTTTTGTTTCATGTGCATATCCAATAGCTGCAGAACAAACAATTTGGCCAAGAAAAAGTGTCATAGGCTTTCTGAAGAGTTTTTTTTTTCCTATTCCTGCTTTTAACTGACACTGAAAATTTCACAAGGTCTTTCTATAGCTTTGCTACATAATGATTTCTTTTAACACAGTTAAACAAAATTGCAGAAAAAAACAGAATCGCAGAAAATTTTTCCTTTCTCAAAATCGTTTCTTTTAGAACTAAAGAGTCATGAATCAGAGGCATAAACTAATACTTAAAAAAAAAAAAAAAAAAA
>WKFP01014254.1:492076-513259 GCA_011057875.1 Pterocles orientalis
TGTTAGCCAACATAGCAAAATGTGGCAGAAAAGCAGAGAGTATTGAAAGAAGCAACACTGCCACCACAATCCTCACTCAGTCAGTTTTGCCTTTACAATCCTATCTTTTAAGGAGGTTTTAAAGAAATATTTATTGGGCTTTCCAACATCTTGAGAAGGTTAGCCTTTCAGTAAAAATTGGTTTAAAAACCAGTTCAAAACATGACTTGTGCCTACACCCCCAACCCAATAGCTATTACTAATTACATGCTTTCTCCTTCCATAACCTTTTTTACCTTTTTCACTACACCACAAATGTGATGAAGGCTGAGAGGCCTTTTACCAGCTCAGATAAGCTTCTGATCCAGTACAGGCAGAAAAAGCCAAATATCCATGAAATTCTCTTTTGTTTCATGTGCATATCCAATAGCTGCAGAACAAACAATTTGGCCAAGAAAAAGTCTCATAGGCTTTCTGAATAGGTTTTTTTCCTATTCCTGCTTTTAACTGACACTGAAAATTTCACAAGGTCTTTCTATAGCTTTGCTACATGATGATTTCTTTTAACACAGTTAAACAAAATTGCAGAAAAAAACAGAATCGCAGAAAATTTTTCCTTTCTCAAAATCATTTCCTTTAGAACTAAAGAGTCATGAATCAGAGGCATAAACTAATACTTAAAAAAAAAAAACATACCTGATCCAGTAAAAAAAAAATTACCATGGACAGATAAAATGAACCTTATAAACTCATGAAGGGTGGGGGAGGCAAAAACCTACCACTTAGTGCCCTCACCCACCTGCCAACCTAACCCACACCCAACACCTGCTCACAAGGTGGAAGCATAATGATAAGGTTCTTGTAAACACATCTGATGAGTAGGGATCTTGGAATCTCTCTGGTTTTAGAGTTATGTTGAATGGACTTTGACCACTATCATATTTTCTTCTTGTGATAAGGAGTGCAAGAGAACAAGAAAGTCAGTACACTATATGCCTTCTCTTCTGTTCTTAAAAATACCTTTACCTGTTTTAAAGCACGCTTCAGTTTCAGAGGGTGTGTCTAATTAACAGTAATTAGTTTCTGGGAAAAGGCAATGTTTTAGATCTCTCAAAACCAACTTCGGAGCTCCTTGCATAGGCTTGTATAACAGCAGCTTTAATACAAACGTCTAAAATAATTTGAAATAAAATTTGATTAGGAGAAAATACATTCAGATATAATTAAAAACAATAATTGCCTAATTTGGTCCCACAGTTAAATATTAATTTTTTTTTATATTCAGGCATTGATATTTATAAAGCAATCATTAATATGTTTAAAATAGCAAATCAGTTCTAAAGATCTGTTGAAAAGGAGTTCTCTTTGCAGGAGAATCCTGCAAATACACAAAACACTTTGTTTGAAAAAATGGTTTATCTGGATTCTGGAAGATTGCCTGTGCCTATACAAAGAACACATGAAATGAGCTTGTAACTGCAATTAAACACTGGGCTGTTTGGGTTTTTTTATGTAATTATACTCTCTCCACATATCAGCATAGATGCCCGAGACTTGTCTCAGCAGAAACTAAAATTCTTTCATAATTCAATTTTAGTTTCCTGAAATTAAAGGATAAATTTGGTGTTTAATGCACCTTGCAGTATCCAAGTACAGGAAAACTAATTCCTGAAGAAGAGCAAGCCTTAATGAATGCCAAGACTGCAGGCAGGTGTCTGAAAGGGTGCTGCAGCCCATAGCTGGACTCTCCTGGGTGTTTTGCAAGTGCATAAATGGGTTGCATAATCATTTTGGTATTCGAATAATTCCTCCTTTGAAAAAAATCACATTTCTAATCTGTTCACTGTGATCACAAAGCACACAAAAAATGTGATAATAAGCTAAAACTATTATTACTTATCTATTGTAATTCACAAAACAAGAAATTAGGTACTTATGTTAATGAGATAATGGCCACAGCCCAGAGTTTAAAGAATTATTATGCAAATCACATCATGAATAGGGAAAGGAAGCAAAAGAAAGGTTTGCACACCATGGTCAAACAATTATGCCAGAATGTACACACCCTGCTGAACTTTAATTTGAATGAATAGAATTAAATAATGTATTTTCATACTTTTCTAAACTTGAAATAGAGCACGCTCAATTCAGTCCAGTAGGAGTAGTCCCTATGTAGACCTGTATGCACAGAGAACTTGCAGGCTGCACTGAAATTAATTTCAAATTTGAAAAAAAACCCCAAACCTGACCAGAGCGCCTGAGTCATATTGCTTTCTGTAAAGCCTGCCTAAACCCTTTATTTTCTTCAGTTAAAATCCATACAACAGTGTTGATACTTTATCAGATGTTCCCTTCTGGTACCATAGTATTCCTTCCCATCCGATTCTGCAAATCAGAATAAAGTAAAAAGGCTCGTAGAAAATGAACACAAGTAGCAATGACCAATTAATAAAAAGGCAGAGACAAGAGTAGGGGCACATATGTTCAAATGATCCTGTGACAGGGGGTTACCTGCTAACCAAATTGTGAAAGAACACGTGCCCACCAGGTGAGCCCAGGGCTGAGAGATGGGAATGCCAGCTTTTCTTTGAAGTTACTCAGCTGTCTCTCTCCGTGAGCTGAAATATGTTTTGGTTTGATGGGTTGTATTTTGTGTCGGGTTTTTTTTCCTCCCCTCCTTCCACCTTACAATCCTTCCCACTGCAGCCAGGGAAGCTCCCTGTAAAAGAGTGCTCAAGTGCTTTGTTAGAAAATGAGAGGTAAGGAGTTGTAAAATCCTCAGATTTAGGTAATATTCAAATACAAATATTTAAATAGTCTTCAGCTGTAGGGTTCTGACACACCGACTTTTACACAGCTTAAAAGTTCAATGGTTTGATGAAAAGTTTCCAGTAAATTACACCACTCAGCTAACTTACTCCAAGATGTTTGAGCTCTAAAAGGAGGATACTTCAGCTAATTGAGAGATATCCTTGAACTCTGGGAGTGGAGCTGCGGAAAAAAATACATTTACTTGAAGGTGTTATTCCACAGCAAGACCAATGAGGCCATGAACAAAACCATACTGTGGTCCCCTTTAAAACTGTCAGGTCAACACATTCATTTCTCAGTTCGTTAAACCACGATCACAGTGGCATTTTTTTAAAGCCACTGTTGATGAGCTAAAGCTAATTCAAATGACAATGGGAGAAGAGCCAAAGGAAAGTTTGAAACCCAAAAACTGCCTGACCTTGAATAGTTGCTTGGCTCTGTCAGTAGCCAGCTGGCCGAGCAAAGGAGCAAAAGCCAAGGAAAACGCATAACGTGCCTGAAGGTGTGTAAGACGAACAATACAAACCCAATGCTTATTGATTATCTCATTACTTTAGTGCTTGTCCTCCTCATCCAGCAAAAAGAAAGGCTACACCTGGGACAGCTCAGTCTTCCATGAAAGGGAAATCAAATCGGATTTACCATGTCTTTAATGTAAGACTGACTCACGTAATGAGGAGGAGGGAACTGGGATACTGGGAAAGCTTTTCTCATTAAACTGTCGATTCTGTGTTTCTACAAAATTGATTAAGCGAGGTACATGTTGATGATCCTGTGAATTTTAACAGCTTTAAGTCAATTACACCAGCATCCAAGCAGAGTTTCAATATTGATGCTAGAAGGTTATCTTTTCACATCGGAACAAAACAAAGTCTTGAAAAGCCAAAGCCAGAAGCAATTCCTTAAAGTGTGGGAACACAAAGGGCAGCTCTCCACACAGCTGTCATAAACCACACCCTTCATTAAAGCATTTGGTAACAAAATGTAACAAGTTCACTCAGAAATCATGACAAAGCAGCACTTCTCAAAGCCTAAAATTATTGTGCTGGAGACCGCACTTCCTCCTGCTTTACCTATGAATCAGATATATAACAGGAACATAAAATAGAGGTCAGTACCAGAGAAACTCTAGAGCTATTTTTATGTTTTTAAGCAGGAAATGATACAGACTACCACCAGGATTAAGGAGTCACATACAACCCCCTAAACCCTTGCCTGGAGAGGAGCATCATATCTATATACCTTAACAAAATACGGGGGAAACAGGGGAAAAACCCCAACAAATCAAGAAAAAAACCCCACCATAAACCAGTTTAAAATATCAGAAACAGCTCATGAAGTTTGACTGAAACACATCATCAGTGAGTCCTTGGCTTGTAGTCAGGCACTGTTAAATTTTGTAGAAAAAAAAAAAATTGTCTCTTTTCCCCCTACTTGCAGCTTTTACCGTTTGAATCCAGAAAGCTGCAATAACAAAAAGCCAGTGTTCTATTTGTGCATTTGATGTTTCCAGGACTGCAGGTAGAGTGAGAACTGTTTTATAGTTAATAACTTCATTAGTTTAGGAACCTTATTGCAGTTACAATGACTGAGAAAGACATTTATTTAATGCAGCATAGCCTTTTATACAAAAATGGTATCAGATCATAATGGCAGAAAAGTTTTTGTTGGTTTAGTAATTTCTGGCCGGGTTAAAGATTAGGAAATTATTCTTAGGGAGTATATAAATTTCCATCTCATTTCAATACTTTAAATAAACATGAAATAATAATGCTGTGCCTAACTTTTAGGGAAAGGCAGCAATATGCTGGATAACGTATAGAGTTTTTAAAAAGAGACTGACAATTCCCTGCATTAATTTACTAAGCTTTAGTGAACATTATCCACGAAAGCATCTTTTCTAAACCCGATAAGGACAGAGTGCACTGATTTACGTTCTAGACTGGCTACTGCCCCAGCATTATTTCTTACTATAGACATTCATACAATTGATGTTTTGCTGAGAGAATATACTTTATGTCGGAGACGAGCTAAGATTTTCTTGATATATATGATTTTGCTGCATGTACTGTTTGAATAATGGCTATATTGTACTTTTAGTGCAAAGGCATTCAATACTTTCTACCTGTAATGAATAGGCCCAAAAAAAAGGGGACCAATGCTTAACACTGCATTCCCTACAGAACTGTCAGTCCTGCGTTGGAATTTCATGAGGAAAAACGCCAATCTGTGAGCATGACATGAATAACACTGTTTTATTGCCTTCAGATTCGAATTACAAACCCTACCTTTGGAGAAAATAAGAAACAATGTCTTTTTCATAGTGTAAAGTCATTTGATTCAAACAACAGGTTTATTTTCCACTTCTCCAACATTTAAGATATGTTTCAATACTTCTCCGGTTCAACAGCAACTATCAGTCCAGGACCTGATTGCTACCCATATACTGATCCATACGTCCCATCCAAGGAGCAACCTCACCAGGACAAGACAGACATTAAAAACAAGAAAAATAATACAGAGGAGTACCCAGCATTAGTTCTGTGCAGGCTCAGCCTCCCTGCTGTAACTAAGCCCAGGAGTGACTGGCATTTTTGGACAAGTTTTCTTAACCATGTGTTTAACCTTAAGCAATACACGTCTCTGTAGAGTCACTCTTCACCAATTGACACTGCAGCAGTTTTTAAGTGCATGCTGTATTAAGAACTAAGTATTATTTTTATCTAGTCTCAAAATTGTGCTGGGATTCTACAGTATTATTTCTTAAACGCGCAGCTATTCCTAGAGGCACTGCAAGGGAAGAAAAAAGTATTCTTTTTAGTATTAATTGCATTCCACTGTATATCTGTAAAATTATTATTTTGAAAACCAACTTTTTCTTATCCTTCAATTAGAAGACTAAGAAATGATCCATCATACAAACAGATATCAAACTAAGCAGCATCTGCTTTCAAAGTATTGTTAGAGTATTTTGAAGAAGTTTATGGACTTCGTGTGTCCTTAAGCTATTTTTGTTGAAGTACTCTACTGCCTCAAGATAGTAATACGTAGACATAAACTGAATGAATGATAAACACGAACAGAGCATAAATAAGTGCTTATTTAGAAATTAGGGTTTTTCATGTGTCAGAACTTAGACATTTTCATGGATGTATGACATTTTATTAAAACAATCTTAAGCATTTAACATGAAAGTCCTTTTGTGAGTGATTACTCTGCTGTTTCATTACCAACAACCTTCCACGTCTCAGTGGGAGGAATATTTTTTAATTTACCGTAACACAAAAGATAAAGTAGCAAATAGTGTATATTAATCATGGCTAATCCTAAGTCAACCTTATGACAGGTAAATTGATAGTCTAAAGTTGTTATTATTATGCTCACAAGCCTTCCTTTTCCTCTAGTAAAGTACTAAATTTTCATTGTTTTATTTTAGATTTAGTTCAAATAAATATAAATCTTACATAATAAAACTACACAAAACCCCACTCACCAAATCAATTAATTTTTAACAGGTTAGGCCAGTGGTATACTGTAGTTTTAAAACAGTTCTAGAGGCAAATTCTATAAAGATCTACATTTTTAAACCCCTTTTATCGGGTTGTTTCACTGTTGACCTTAGGGACTTTAAAACATCAGATTAGAGCTTGTGAATTCTAGACTTCTGTTGATAAAATTGGATTCCTCAAAGTCTGACTCGTGGCAATGGTTTTGTTTTGCTTTGCTTTCATCCCCAGCAGCAGCAGTTTTCAGAACAAATGAAATACATAGCAGTCAGTGAACGACTGAATGCACCAAATATTGTCACAACAACACTCGCATGGTGGGAAAAGGATAAGATGACAGCTACAAGGGACAAAAAAAAAGATTTAATGGCATTCATTTTCTCCCTCACCCAATGGATTGTCCATCGGTTCAGTAGCTGACATGAGACACATTCTGCTGGTAAATCAAAGTTGCTTATATTAATCTTTCAAATGAGAGTTGTTCAAGCCTTTGTATACTCAATAAGGTGTTTTTTTTTTTTCCTACAGTGAAGTTTCGGGGAGATTTGAAATACATTTCGGAGTGTAGGCTGCACAGAGAGCAATTCAGCAAGGGTTAGATTTAGTTCAGCTGTGAAGCCTAGCAAATCTATTGGGGACATAAATCTTGGACAACATGGCATCTACATTCCCTCCCTGTTCAGGAAACACGGCTTCTCACCAGCGTGTTAAGGCTGCCCCTTTCAGTGGTGGCATTGGCAAGTTATGCATTTCATACTGGGGAAAATTCTGTCTTCCCGTTATTAGGTATCAGTAGCAAATTACATTTAGCCTTAAATCGTAGGCTTAGACTAGCAGAGGGAGGGAAAGGTGATTTTACCTCTCTCTGCATCCCGCACTTTTTGGTTTTAGGCAGCTGTAATGCATTTCACATCTATAATTGCTCAGCACAGATTCTTTTCAATCTTTTAAAATTCCTCCTCCAAAAAGGCACATCTTTTCTCACAGAAATCTCTCTCCTCATTCTGTAGAAATTCAGGATAATTTTTGCCAAACAGCTTTGTTAAATCACTCCTGAATTTCCAACATCTGATACCCAGGAGCTGGAAGCTGAACTGATTTAGATTACAAACAAGGCACACAATTTTACCCTGTGGATAATCAAACCTTAGAACTATTTACCTACAGGTGTGCTGAATTTTCCCTCACTTGAAGTCTCCAAATCAGTATTCCATATCTCTTAAAAAATACAAGCTCTGAATCAACCTGAGACCCCATTATACCTGATGCAAGAGTTACTGCAGGAAATTCTAGGTTTGTATTACACAACAGAACAGGCAAAATGACCATTATAGGGCTACTTAACCTTAAAATATTTTAGTAGCCTAGATAGTGGCTGATGGAAAGATAAGGAAACAAATGTAAAACCGTAAAATTTCAGTAAGTGATAGCAGAATAAGAAGGAACTTGGATAAAACTAGTTTCAGTTAAGCTCAAAACCTCAAAACTATCAAAAATTCTTTAAAATATACTATTTTATACTGGTGAAAGCAGTAAAAGTGTAGGTAGAAAAAAATCCCCACTGGTTTTGAAAGACTGGGGTTGGCATGAGAGGTTTCTGCACACCCACTGAGCTTGGCCCGTGTAGCTCTTACAACATTAATAGAACTAAACTTATTTAAAAAATTGTCCGTGATTAATTAGTAACGACAAAAAAAAACCACCAAAAAAAATCCAGCCAAATAAAAAGCTATATATTAAACAAGTTAAAAAAAACCCAACCCAAACCTTTTATGAAGAAACAGAACACCAAGGTAACCCCCCAATTTCACAATACTGTCCATGAATATCCATTTTCATTAACATCTCATAGAACGTCACCTTAACCAAGCAATAGCACTGCTTAAAACTCTTATTTTTTTTTCCCCACTTCGAGTAACATCTTCCCTTCTGAAGTGCCCTTACAGAATAAGGAAAGCTAGAGACTAAGAAAACGGACATAGATGTTCAGTTCTCAAGCTCAATATACACATTTACATGTTCTTTAATCCACTAACAAACCAACACTGAAGCATTCCAATGTACTTTTTTTTTTTTTGGTCAAGTGATGTTTGATAAACAAGAAAGTGATTAAGAGAGAAAAAAGCTGAACTGCTGAGTGCAGTGTTCTGGAGCATTGTAACAAAAAAAAAAAAGTAAAACATGTCAGGATAAATACATCTCTGAAAAAATTAATGGATACAAGCAGAAGTCTGGAATCTGGGTACACTCCTATGATCTCTACCCTTTCCTTTGTTCCTTTAATAAAACCTTTTTACGTAGCCACTATGAGACACTGATTCTGCTACTGAAGCACCGGTAGCCAGACCTCTCAGCAGTGATCCACTTAAAGTAAAAAATGAAACCCAAACTCAGAACGGATGTCAGATAGGCTGTGAAGATTTAGGGTAATAACCACCACCCAGTAATACAGCTTAAGTGGCAGGGCAACACATAAAAATACTTCAGTTCCCATTTCTGAACTGCAGCTACCACATCTGAGAGGAAGAGGAGGTTATATGAGGCTCAATACCTCCAAAGGTGTTCTCACAATAGGCAAAGATAATGGAAAGATATCAGAAGATCGTTGTCTGCACATATTTATGCTTCAGCAGAATGAAGCAGATGACACTTATTAAATGTATTTATGGGCATCATAGACCGTTCAACATTTTTCTTTTAAAAATCACTGTGAGCACTGATGTGCATTGGGCACGTGCAGACTGCATTTAATGCCACGTCATGGCTGAGGCCATTCACCATTCTTACAATTACAAATTGGAAAGCCAGAAGGAGACACTGTAGGAAGTTATCCCATACTTCAAAATTTCTCATAGTATTTGAATTAGAGGACAAGTTGAGTGCAAGAGCACAAGAATAGTTCACAAAAAACCTGAGTTGTCTAATTACAATGTGGTGCTCACCTCCTAAAACTTTCCTGTCTTGTATTTTACACAGAAAGTGCTGAAAAAAGTGGTTTTATTATGTTATTTTTAATAATAAAAATGACATAACTCTCTAGCCAAGTTCTTGAAGCAGAAAATGTGTTGTCTGAATTATTATAATCATTTTCTGAAGACATATAGCCTTGAGCATATACAGCAAGATAGTGCCAATTTGGAGGCTACCCCCAGATTACCAAAATATAAGGGCATAATCCTAACTGAAGAAAAACTGCTACCACAAACAGGCACCAAAGGACAGAACATCTCTACCAAAACTAAGAATATTTCTGTTAGACCAGTCAATCTTTCTAAAGTACTCTCCTCTTGGCTTGCTTTGGCCTGAGTTCAGGCAAGACAGATCTCTCTCCCTACTTGTCAGGGGAAGTTTTGGCAGCTCTATTCCTGCCTTTCAAGACAGAGAACAAAACTATTACATGCTGGTAATGTTAACTTTCATACTTTTGACATACATAAAGTTTGAAAAATAGAGACGGAAATGACAATTCTTTTTGCATGTCGGCTAGATGGCAAATAGAGGTTACTCTCTGCTCAAATGAATGTATTTTTTCCTCGATTGAAATAAAACAACCTTCATTTTCTATTTTTCAGAGCTACTGTATTCTGCAAGTAGTGTTCAATTCACCAAATCATTCGAATATATGCTTGCAGGTAAATTGACTTTCATAGGGCTATATTTGATATTAGACATGTACTTACTTTACTGAATACTGATAATGTCACTATATTACTTTGCTGGCCCAACTTCTGTATCTCCCAGGCATGTCACAATCACATTTACATTTCTTTGAATATATATTAGTAGCACTTGATACATAAGATATGTTCAGTAAAGACAGCGTTATAATACTATCCTAGGACAATTGTTCTGTTGGAAAAAATTCTGTAGAGGCACATATTAGGATCAACCCAACATCCAGTCCCTCATTTTGGAGAAATCAAGGGCACACATCTATCGTAGGCTATAGGAAAATCGAAGCAGCTGGGGAAACCTACATGTTAAGTTTCTCATGTAGAAAATCCCATGCTCTAGAGTCTTCAGAGGGCCTAAAGGCAAAGCAATTTCCATTAATAGAGATGCCAACAAGAACAACACAATTTCAGATATCAAAAATCCACTTTCAATAAACTTTTCAATGTTGTAAATCAGATGGCAATTCCAAGAAGGAATTCTGAAAACAATAGACCACAGTGCCTAACTAGCAGTAAGTATTGTTTGTTTTAAAACCTGAGCATTGGAGAAAATAGGATGAGGTGTTCTGGGGTTTGTTTTGGTTTGTTTTTTTTGTTTGAATTTTTTTAAAGGAATTCAGCATTCTGCTCATTATACTATTTCACTACTATTTCCTTCTCATTCTCTTAAAGCGTACTTCTCTGTTACACAGAGCTGCATTATGAAATTTTCGTACTCTGTGCTCTTGTAAAAAGCTAACATGCATATAGGAAGACAGCCTGCCTTTGAGTGCCCCTTCTGAATTAGTCAGTCAATTGGTTTCTGCTGAAGTTTTGGCTTACAATTCCACTAATACGATTATGGCAGGTTTTGGTTTGCTTCACTTTGCTCCTGCCACCTGATAACAACAATTACCCTAAAATAAGCCCTGAAAATTAGTAGAAGTTGAAACATTAAAACAGAACTTCTGACAAAACCCCCTTACGTTGGTCCTTCTTCTCACCACCTTCAGTTGTAGCACCTACCCCTCTGGTGTTTCCAAGGCTCACATGATTTAGATTTCTTTTTCTTCTACTTAAAAAAGGGGCAACTAATACTCAAAGGAAATATGTCAAGTATCTCACCCGAAATGACCGTTTAATCTTGCGAGTAGGAAGGACAGAGCTTAAGATGGAGTGTAGTGTTTCATTTGCAATGAACTCAGAGATGAATTTGGGGGTGGTGCAGCTGGGGAAGTGTGGCCCAACTTGAGCCAGAGAACATTCAGGTCTTTATTAACAACCATATTCTCCTACGAAACGATAGTATTGTCTTCTTCCACAAATATTATTAACTCTATAGCACAGGAACAAGTAATCAAAGCACACATATAAATAATTTGGATCTGATGTTTAAGATAGATCCATGGCTACAGGGAACTATATGTAATGGACATGAAATATTTGCAAGCTAGTGTCAAGAGAAGAATAAATATGAGAATATACGCCTAAGTAACTATCCTCAGTGAGCTGGTCACAAGTTATACCTACCTCTAGCCATTACACAGTGAATGTATAAACTGGTGGCTATTGTATACTGTCAAAAAAAAAAACCAAAACCCAAACACTGAAAATGTATAATTTTACAATTGTCAGCCTTCACTTCCAGTTCTGCCTTATCAACAAAGGATAAATACCAGTGACACAGAGACCGAGTAGCATGCAAATTATTTTGTTATGGTTTTATTTGTAACTTTAAAACCTTTTCTTCACTACACTGCAGCAGGGAAATAGCAGTACATGGTGCATGAACCACGCACTACTTTTAAGCTAAATATCTATGTGTCCCTACAGCATAATGTTGTTAGATTTGTTTTAGAATTTAGTGCTGGAGTGGCCAAAGAAAAACTTTATTGCCCAATACTGCTGGCAGATTACAAGTGTGAATTTTAAATTACATCAGTCCAATTATAAAGGAAACCACTGGAAACGTTCTGTTATTGATATGGCATAGATACAATAATGTGTTTTGCAGCACTAAAAGAAATACTATATTTTATGCAGATTCTCTGCTGTGCACATAGCACATCAGGGTTGCATCTAATAGGGTCCTGCATAAAAGCCCCCATAATTATTTTTAGACAGAAACCATTTCTTACTTTTCCTATGAAACAAACATCTCTTTTTACCTCCTGGTTTACAGCACTGATTCATACCCCCCGTTTCCCAAGCCACAGCATCTACTGCAGTTCAAGGAGACAGTGAATCAAAGATAACACAGGGCTTTTGATTCAGGAATTGTTGTTTTTCAGTGAAGACTAACCTCATGTGCATGAATTAAAGTACTAATGAGCTAAACAAGACCGAGACAGACCAGAGAAAAGCGAAGCGGGACGATTTTATAATACCATCTACAAGCACTGTAGAGTAAATCAAAGGATCTGATTTATTAATATTTTATTGATTGTTACATATAAATAGTAAAGAAAAACAGCAAATTCAGTGGACAGAGTGGGTGTAATACAGGAAACTACATAAGCCACATACTGCCTTAGCGAAAAATGAGCAAAAGTGAATCTTTAAGTAGTAAAAGACCTACTTTAAGAAGTCAGCTCTTTTTGAAGATGCCTAAAATGTCAAATCAGCTGTTTGCATGTCAGTGTTCACTAGATTTAGGGGGAAAAAAAAAAAGGAAGAAAAGAAAAAGAGAAATGTTTATGAGCAGTGGGATGCATCAGCTGAGTCCTCTTCCAACAGCAGGACCCCTCCAACCTAAGCTATCTGAGCAGGCTACCTGGTAACTGAGAATGGCATCACAACACTTCTGCATAAGTGTAGCTTGCACAAAAGTTTCTAATTCATTTTTAGATCCTTTTTTTCCACCAAAGAGAACTAACGGTTTAACTATTATTTCATCAATATGCAAAACAACAAAAAATTCCTATACAACAAGAAACTTAACATAAAAGAGTCATCAGGCTTATCTTCTAGCCACTTTGCAGACAAGGTTCAATTCCACCACCTTTGTTTTTTGAAGCTGATGACAAATTTTGGTACGTCCAACTGTCCTTGAAGCTAGAGTGATCCAAGCACCAAGCAAGTGCCCTCATTTTTCAAAACCTCAAACTGCCTTTTCTCACCTTTAAGAATCCCCCTGCTATTCCCACAAGCAGATCCTGCCAGACTCTTTGCTGATGCACAGGAGGCAGCATTTTAGAACACCTTTCATGCTCCATGTATGGATGTGTCAGAATTGCAGTTCCAGGAGAGAAAGAATATATCACAGCAGGAGAGGGGGAGATATTCTGAACCACAGAAGGGACTGCAAAGCTTGTCCTTCTCTAGACACCAAATTAATCCCATGAAAGGAAAAGGGAAAAAAGAAACCCCGTTTCTCCGAGAGAATGGAGAACTAATGAAGGGCTATGGCAACAGACCCTAATTCGGTTGCATGCAAACCTCTGGGGAGAAAACACTGCTCACGAATCTAACAATAGGCTGCTGTAGAAACATTAATAAAGCATCATGGCAGATTGCAAAGGTGCATGAATATTGCCCCAGTAAATCATTCACTAGTTTGCTGCACAGTTTTCGGTGTACTAGACTTTTCCCAGGTTAAGCCTATGGAGCCAGCCAGCCTGTGCTCCTGAGGGGTTTAATGCCCTATCCTCCAGATGCAGGGCAGACACGAGGCTTAAGCCTACGCCCACACAGGCATGTACTCTCACAGCAACCCTCTATGATGAGCTAATAACATATTCCTTTCTCTCTCTTGTATGGTATATAATACCACTCTTGTTCTAGTGGACACAAGAAACAAATATTGAGCAAAGCAGTAACAAACACTTTTTCCAGAAAATATGTATTTCAGGTCCGAAGTTACCTACCATTTTCTTACATGTACTGATTAATTTTAAAAAAATCACAAATAAATGCAGAAGCAATGAAATAATTTCAAAATTAGTTGAGGTAATTCTTTTACAGAAACAGACTTTTTAATTTTAGCTGTAGCTACTAAAAGAATACAACAGGAGGTCAGCTGCAGGAGGATTCTGTCATGGAGAGCAGATCATAGGATTTAAGCCCTTACTACCACAGCTTTTCTGAAAAATATAACTGTAACAAAATAAACACCAAAGGCTTCTGATATGATTTTTTTCAGAGTTTTTGCTGAAGCATCAGAAAAAATTCTGCCTTAATTGTTTTTTTTGCATCTATGAAAGTCCCTAGAATCTGCTCCAGCAACACCTTTGATAGCCAGATAGAGGTTTCTATGGTCTCCCACTCTAGCACGGCTGTGAATTTCATAGTCTAAAACTGTGAGGACATAAACCACCTATCCTCAGGTCTGGCCAGGCATTCAAGGGTCAAAACAGAGGATATAAATCATAACAAGATCTACTTCCTGCATCTTTAGCAAACTGGAAGAAAGCCAGAGAGGACACTGAGAAGAATCCACTATTACTTCAACAATGACTGGGTTCTTATCTCGTGCAGGACATGGTAGCAGTGCTAGCTCTTTCCTCCAAAAACACAGTGTCTAGATAAATAAAAAAAGGGGTTTGTATGATCAACACATTAAGCTTCACATATCATGTAACTAAAGGTATAATAGACTCAAAAAATAATTGTAATTTACTCTTGGCAGATGAAGAAGAGTCAAGAAGAAGGAGGAAAACCTCAACACCCGACTGACTGTTACCTGCTGAGCTCTACGAGTCCAGTCTCTCACCAAATCACAAGCTTACCATTCATGCTTCTATCCACAAAGCCTCTCACTTTGTTTTGTTATTAGAAATAATAGCTAAAGAAAGAAGAACGGGATATATCTGGGTTGACAACAAACAAATTTACAAGAAATACGATTAGAGAAAAAGGAGACAAAATAAAATTTGGATTTCACAACTGTGACAGCATGACTTTTAAGTTTCTTTTTACAAAGGCATTCAAGATCACACACCTGCTGTTAGAACAAAATAAACTCAATATTTGCTATATGCAGACATTCATGTGGAACATAACCTTCTGATCTATTGTGTAACTTTCAAATCTGTCCCTACAGGTAAAGTTACAGCCCCAATTACAGCATAAAGAAATTTTTCGCATGAATCAGTTTAACATATCCATTGTGAAATACACTCTTATTATGCCAAAACTAATTTTGGTAATTTAACAATAATAGCCTCCTACAAACCCTACAAATAAAGAAGCCAATGCCTTAAAATTAGAATTGTAAAAAGCATTTCTTAAGTAATAGACCAGCCTAATCCACTAAAATCTTAGAAGAGTAATCTTCCATAATCTCTTTGCAACACTAATATACAAACTAGAGGCTACAGTCTTGTCAGCCCCAGTATGCATGTCTAAGTTATATGCCAATTATTTTACAGATTCTTAAAAGTACCCATATAGCTCATGCAAACTAAAAAGTCTCCTCAAATAAAATAAAACAAAGTGAAACGGGGCTGTAGATCAGGTTTCCAGGAGGTCTAATGCTTTAGACTGGTAACTGCTAATTTCTGAAGATACTTCAGAATCCTCCAGGAAGGATACATTTGGAAAATTAATGTCTTCATAAAAATGTGTAGAAACAATAAACCCCTGAGACTAACAATAGAGCATCTGTTAAGTAGTTTATTTTTTATGTTAGTATAAAGCCTGACAAAGAGGTCATGCAGAGTTAGGATGTATGTCACAAGTCACAATACATCTATTTCTCTGTGAAGTATAAAATATTTATTCTACTGTAATAAGTTGCTGATATTAAATAATTCCATCAAAGTCAAGACACACAGAAGGTTTTGCTGAATTCCTGAGAAAATACCAGCATAAATCTTAGGTTTCTGTATAATTAGCTAAAACAGCCGATAGACCTCATATGGTTTCTTCAAGCCTCTTTATTCCTTAGGCCAAAAGAGAAATGGTGCTTCTTCAGGGAGAAATTGCTCAAATATATACACATTAACACTTTGATTTTCAGCTCCACATAACCTCACTAACTCTGCTGCTATCCTGAAGAAGGATCAAATGTTTTCTCAATTACATCAACCCATATTGACTCCCAGGTAACAAAAACAGTGTAAATAGATGAAAATAGCCCCTTTGCACTAAGTAAGCCTGTTCATATGACTTTCTAACTTTACCTGTCCTAACTTAAACTATTTCACTATATTGGGATGTAGCAGGAGGTATGGAAGAACCATCTCTTGGACAGAGCTAAATTCACATCCCAGAGTTACTGAACAATACTATAAGAAGAAAACAATCATGCTTGAACCCCTAGGAACTTGTAAATGAAGGCATTTCCACTGACCTCTCAACAGGCTTGAGCTAGTTTGATCATCGTTCTTTGCTAACCATAACCAAAATATTATTTTGCTTAGAGCTAAATGCTCGTTTGTTTTCAAACACCAACAATTTATCCTACAAATCTCTCATACTGTCAGTGCAGCAGCTGTTTACTGCTACTTACTATTCATAAGCAAGTAAGTAATACAGTCGACATTAAACAAACTTGAAATTGCTTCAGTCACGGTGTTCTACAGTAGCCACTCTCTTCTTTAGTGTCATTTTAAGACTGAAAGTAATATTTAACTTCATAAAATTATCAGGCTAATATTCTTTATGAAAGCACAACAGGGAGGAACATTGAAGTTTATTATAATTATAGAGGCAATATTATTCATTTGATTAATTTCAAATATTGGTACTCCCATGAATGTTTCTGAAGCAAATGTAATTTTTCATTTCTGTGTTCTTGTGGATGATTGTGCTGATCTAAAGGCACTATATTGTTAATATCATTTAGCATTACTTTAAATTTACTACTTTACTACTAGTCTACAAATTTAAACTGCCTTGATAGCTAGAATAGACTGTTTTACAACAAACTTCTTTAGTTAAAAATCAGTCCAATTTAAAATTAAAAATGTTTTTTAAAAGGGTATAACCATATATATATGTTTCCTAAGAGTATTTCTGAGTGTTACAACAAAGTTCCTAAGTCTCATTTTTTTTCAATTCAGATTTTCTCTCGTCTTTACCATTTAAGAGACGTGCCCTCTTCTAACACATCAGTCATATACCTTATAGCAACTGCATCTGGTCTGTCACGGGGGGTTAAATAGTAGTGAGCCTTAGTTGAGTTCAGAAGTTCTTTTCAGAGCTGCAAAAACAATTATCTTCCAAGTAAAAAATGGAAAGAAAATCCTAAAGTAGTAATCAATAATGTTATCAAACTCCAGAGTAACACTCTTTCTAAAATTCTGGAGAATGGTTACCTGCTCCTTCCAAACTGGTCTTCCCCTTTGACTTGCTCTCAGGTAGTATTTGGGAAAAGCAGTCTCTGCTCTCTGGGGTAGAATCAACCCCCCCAATCTTCCTCAAAGGAAATTACAACTTCAACAAGAAAGTTGGACAAAATACTCCATTCTTCACACATTCACTCATTCAAGGCCAGTCTTGTTTCAAGTGGGTCTACTTCTCTTAAATAAGGACATTCAGTAAGTTGGCTAACCTCTTCAGAAACCTTTTTGGGATTCATTGCACCTGTAATTTGTATTGGAAAAACGGAAGAGCAAAATAAATTTTGCTTTTAGCTCCAGACACATCACTGCATATGATCATGTTCTGTCATAGGAATATATTCCTAATTATGGAACCCATTCAATATTAATGTCAGTTTTTCCTTCCCACTTTCACATGCTCAAAAACTTTTAAAGGCCAAAAAAATAACCACTTTTTTCAAAGTGAGCTTAAAATGCCTTAGATACATTTTGACTGAGATAGTTAAATGCGTACTGCTTCAGCACACAGTTTAGTTATTTTGATAATGGGACCACAGAAAATACTGCATTCGTCTTTGTCAGATAAAGAAGATCTTTACCAAGTTGATCAGGCCTTAAGTGGTGAGCAGAAAGACAAAAAACACAATAAACAAGCACAGATTGAGGGATTGTTCACAAGGACTAGGATCAATCCCTTCAGCTGCTTGAATGATCAAACCATATCCTCAGGCAGCTTGAGACAACTTACCAAAATAATTGTTTCAGCATGAACTAGTCTATTCAACAATAACAGAGACAACACAGGAATTTCATTAAGGGATGTTTTCAATATTCAGTTATAGTTCAGGTTACAAATGGAAACAAAGAGGTCCCAGAGAGCCTTGCACCACTGCTTTGAGTACAATCTACACGTTATGTTTCTAATATTTAACAAAAGTTGTGATTAATTATGGTCTAACCGTAAGACGGAGTAACCAGGAGAAATGGATGAAGAGACCAGGTGTCAAAGTTGGTAGAATTTTGTGACCTGTCCTTTTGCTATTGTTTGTTCAAAGCAGATCTCTCTTTCCCTAAACATTTAAAGACCCTTTGCTCTCCAGCAACACAGGCATACGATGAATGTATGTCCTGGATTGAGAAGCCCCTGCAGAAATAAAATCTTAGAAGTGAGAAATTCGCCCTCTATAGTAGACAAAGTAGCTGGAATTAAGGGTCACAAAAACTGATTCTGGTTCATTTGAAGTCTTTAATGCAGTCACTATTAAAGACTGTCAACAAGCTGCCTTTTGAACATCTCATTACAAGCTCTGACAAAAGGATGAAGCCCAGAACCCAGCCATATAAAGCTTCTGAATAACACTGTGGCTACACGACCACATAGATAATCTTCCTAACTTTGAGAACTCCCTTCTTCACCTCTTCCCAGCACTCCCACAGGCTTTGCTAGGAGGGAGTTTACGTGAGCAGGTGCAAACAGTAAGTAGGTCTACAGAACCAGAGGCACCCCAGGATCACCTTTGTTCCTACAACAAAGACTGCACGTTCTGTGCTGCTTCTCTAAGCCCCATCACAGAGATTTTGAGACCTTGCATTACAGACAGAACACAAATATCTACATACAACTCAAGAAGAAAGTATTGAATTTTTTTAGGAGCTGTACAGCAGTCCTGCTGTGCATCTCGACCATCTCCACTTGCCAGACACTAGCTAAGTTTGCACAGTGGATTGCCCTTTGCAAACTCTTTACCTTTAGGAAAATAAACTTGAAGTGCTGTGTGAGGATGCATAAATGTGCTCCAATCCCTAAGCAATGAGTTGTCTTTTGGACAGCGCCGAAGACATCGGTGAAACAAATATAGAATCATTAATGTTGGAAAAGACCTCAAGGATCACCAAGTCCAACCCAACACCACCTAACTCACTAAACCGTGTCCCTAAGCACCACATCTAAATAAATAATAAAGATAATAAATATAGCGCAGATACAGGGATCTCAACATAACTGTTTTGATCTAGTGAACTTTACAAACTGCAGTGAACTACTTGTCTCCTCCTTTTAAATAATTCACAGTTTAGACAATAATAAAATAAGCTATGTCATAAGAAACCAAGCAGAAAACTCACACTATATTATTACACTTTCCGCTTATGATTTTTCTCCATAATTCTGTCAACAACAACAACAAAAGTAATCAAGGTGTATTTTGAAATCTAGTCCAGCACCTGCCTTCCAAAAATTCTCTGAGCCCCGAGAAGGCAGTCATTCACAACTAGCCTAAACTTTATTGAAGGACAAAGTTTGCTGAAGACAAATATTATACCCTCTATGGTGGCTCTAGTGTTATATCTACAGACAATTAAAGTCTGAAAAAACTCACTAGTGGTCTCAACATTCACAGTTTATCAGATTTAAAGGCACAGCAAGGGACTTCGTTGTACAATTTAATAACTTGGAGTGCTGAGACCAAATGTGAACACAGAGACTGAAAATAGAAACAGGCCCTAATTATCAATGGCCTACAGAAAGAGACCCGTCAAAAATCTCTAACAGCTGTTAAAAAAATAAATCATTTTTACAGGTCAAAATCAAAGGACTATTGCGTGAGAAGCCCCCTATGCCACGGGCTGTGCCGATTCGTGGGTTTACAATGAATTGTTATTCCCTCCCCACACAGCTCACAAGGCAACAACACTGTTTTCTCCAGTGGGCAGAGTCCCGGTGTAGCGCAAGGATGGCAAAATGTCTATTACACGTGCAACACACTCAGGAGCACTGTGAGCTTTGGAGATGGCTGAATTCCCTCCGAGTTTTAAGCTTCTGCCATTAATATTCTGGCCTCACCTTTTACGTAGTAACTTCAGATTAAAAAACAAAAAGTTTCACAGAAAGGGAAGAGATGCACACATACTCACACATACCAAAGATTCCTAAATAGGCGTCCTATGTTAAAGTAATTTACAAAACCCAGACTAAAACTGATTTGATTTACATCTCTCCAATAGCTACCATCCAATTCTGTCATCTAGATTATGCATCTGGGATAACATCAAACATTTTGTGAAAAATTTATCTAGGTCTTACACATACTCGTTTAACTGTCTTAAAGTGCATTTTTGTACTGCCCAAACCTGATGCAACCGCAGTTCAACACCCAATGTTTTAAAAAAAATAACTTCAAAGTCCCAGATGGAGCAAAACCTGTTTCAGTTACTAAGTGTATACACATTAAACACTCACAGATCACAATCACAATTACTACCTGCTTCAGCATCGTACTTTTGGGTGCCCACAGCCTGGCGCTGGCAGGGGGCTGCAGGGACCCTCTGAGGAGAGCTGAGGGACTGCCCCGGGCCAGACTCGGCCGGTTCCAGCCGGTTCCAGCGGCCCCAGCGCAGGGCACAGCTGAGCCCCTCAGTGAGTCTCCGGCACCTCAGGGAAAGTGTGTTTAGGAAAGGGCAAAACACTGCCGAGTGGCGAGGGGGAAAGTGTGAGAAACAGCCCTGAGAGAGCCAGGGCCGGGCAGGAGGAGGGAGAATGTGCTCCAGGAGATGTAAAGAGTTTGGAAATAAGGCAAGAGGCAGGTAGGAAGGTGGTTGACTTTTTTTGTTTCATCTTTGTTTCTAACCAGCCAAATCTATGTTAACTGGCAATACATTAATTTTCCTCAAGTCGAATGTGTTTTGCCCATGATGGTAACTGGTAAGCTATCTCCCTGTTTTTACCTCAACCCATGAGCTTTTTCACCTCATTTTTTCCCTCTGTCCTGAGGAGTGGAGAGTGAGTGAGCAGCTGAGTGGGCTGTGGCACCCAGCCAAGGTCAAACCACCACACGTGGACAGGGGAGATAGGGGTTGATGATCTTATCATTAGATTCCTGACTTGTCTGTTCATGATCTGCATACCTATTGCCAAATGCCCATCCCTGATTTTGTTTGCTTCATTCTTTCCAAGGTCAATATAAACGTGAA
>WKFP01014254.1:527388-556961 GCA_011057875.1 Pterocles orientalis
AGGATAATGCATTACAAACCTCATTTACTAGGGGTTATTTTTTATTACATAAATGAAGCTTTCCTTATCTTAAATTGTATCTCACTAGAATTCTTGCTGAGCTTGAGAACTGTTGGCCCCTTTTTCTAAAATGAATGTTGATGCACTTTACTGTGTGTCAGCAAAAGGGTTCTGAAATGTAAGGACTCTCTAGAAAAAAATAGCAACAAGACCATCGCAACTGAGGACCTGATCCTTTATTATTTGTCAAGAAACATTGAAGCAAAATAAATAAATGAAAATGATGCCCCATTTTAGTGAGAATGGCAGCTTGTCATATAAATTTAATCCCAAGGATTTAAATTGGTGTTCCACAGTAGCATTAGAAAAAGACAGAATCCAATTAAAACCACGCTGGATTCCAAGGACATTGTGATATTCACTCTGCTTCTGTCATGTAAAATAAATTTAGACCTGATTCAGTGCTGAGTGCAAGGAATTAGATTCTGTAATGATCTATTTCCTTAGGTATTTTGCAGTACTACCTTAAAAATACTGTAAAACAGGCAGCAAGTTAGCTGAGCCAGGAGGTGTAGGCATATTTATAAAGTCAACCCAATCATTACGCAAATCATTTTCAGGCCCAGATTTCAGTCCCCAAGTTCATAAGCAAAAGTGAATCTTAAGCAGTTTTCAGTAGGTGGAACACATGAGAAAAAACCAAAACAAAACACACACACTACTACAAACTACCGAGTATAAACAAAATATTGCACATTTTGTTTAAAAAAAGACAGCTGGACAACAGGAGGAAAAGCTGCTCATTTCCTTTGTCCTAGCTTCTACACTTTGGATCAAAGGAAAGTTGAATGTGGAAAGGGGGAAGACCTCTCCTTCACTGGGCCCAGCTGGGCACACACAGCAGGAGCCCATCCCAGGACACTGGCACTGGGCAGGGAGGGAAGGCAGAAATGGCAGCTGGTTGCAGCACGAGCACACGCAGGGAGGTGGCCAAAACCAGCAAGTCTCTCTATAGCAGGGAGTAAGCCCAAAGCCACCCTTGGGAAGACATGAAAAGTGAAGGAAATCTCCTGGAGTTGCTAAGGCTGGAGGAAAGGCCACCTACATCTGTAACCTGCAGAGTTTACTTAAACAAGTTTTCCCCAAAAGCCTTATTCTACATTGACTTAATTTCTTCCTCAAGGGAAGCCCGAGTGCCCAAATCCCACCAGCGCAGACACCAAAGTGTGCCTATGACACCACTGCACTGGCAATTTAACAAGGAAATATTATGGGAATAAGAACCTGGTACCTATAAGGATGCAGGTGTACCATCACAAGAGGCTATAAAGAAGTGTCTCCTGGGATGTGACATGGGCGAAAGCAGACTTCTGTCACCATAAGTCTCAGGTGATAACACATCCCCAGGCATACTGTCATTTGTGTAGGATTTCAGCAAACCTAGATTTATTTTTCATGAGTGGGCTGTAAATAACTTAAATTAGCATGTATTTTGGTCACAAATCATGAAATACTTAAAGCATCAGCTACAGGTAAGGTTCTTCAGCGACTGTATACATTGCTTGACAATTAATAATTTGCATTCAATACCAAACCAATTATACTATTGCACCGTAAGCCAGTCTGCACCATGCACAGTGTTTTACTTCTTTGTATAAAAATATTCTTGTGCCATAAAAAACCCCTGTACTTTGCGAGTACCTCTATACATCCCCTAGAAACAATGAAATACTCTTTAATTGTTTTCTCTACATAGATCCTATTAAAAGTCTGTCTTAACAAAGGGTACTATCTCTAGCTCTGTGATATTTTAATTAGGTCACAAAAGTACAAAAAAATAACCCCTACAGAGATGGTTTTAATTTCAAGTAACACAAGAAACATACTTTCAATAGAAATTCTATTTTCAGATATGATTGCTTATTCTTTTTTTAAGTCTTGGACAACAAACATAGTATGCTTACATTCCATACACTTATTCGTTAAATGAATCCGATTATGTATCATAATGAATCTTTTAGTGGAACTTCTTTAGTGGAACTTCTCACTCAAACAATAAATCAGGATACAGAATGTACAAAAACAAAATTAATTTAATAGCACTTTCATTACCAAAGATTAATATTTTGCCTAGGAGGTGACTGATTTAGTTGTTGCTGAAAAATTAAGTTCTAATAATTGTTTTTCAATACAAATGTTTTACAATCAGTTCTGAAGGCAAATTCTTACATAGCACACCACTGAATTCAAATACAGCATCATGTCTTGGATTTCTTAACACTACTATGAT
Source organism: Pterocles orientalis (assembly GCA_011057875.1). Lineage (NCBI taxonomy): Eukaryota > Metazoa > Chordata > Aves > Pterocliformes > Pteroclidae > Pterocles > Pterocles orientalis. Next base: position 529,679 of record WKFP01014254.1, read on the forward strand.
GACAAACAGCCATTTAAAAAATGCTACTTATGCAGCAACTTTGAGGGGAAAAAAAAAAAATCTATGTTCTATATCTTCATTTCAGCATAAGATAGATCCTTGTTTTTATCATGACAATCTATTACTGCTGAAGTGAAAAAACCTCTTTTCTTGAAGTAAGTTTTTTTACTTTTATCCTCAATAGCCTTTTTGGAAGTCTCAGGTCACAAAAGATATAGCCTAGTGACCCGAGATTAGTGATCAGTGAAAAACAGGCTACGTATCTATTCTGCCTCCACTGGGTAGAGATTTGACAGAGAAGTCCTTAATGGAATCTCTAGGTAAAAAGTCAAAATTTTCCTGCATGGGGAAGAGGGGAAAGTCCACCCTGCCAGGCTTAGACTCAGCCCGTTTCTGAGCAACAGAAATCTCACAGGATCATGGAAAATTCAGGCTTTTAAAATTATTAATACCACCATGAAAAAATTACAAATCCTAATATTTAAATTTTTTACACACTTTCTTAAAGCAAAATTAAATGTATAGCTATAGATAGTGAAAAAAAATCCCGCGAAACTATTCAGAGGCAGTGTCAATTTTGTACATCATCATGCTAAAAAGTATTGTCAGACGTACACCAGTTTACACTATCCGGCAAAGACTTAAAAACACAAACCCAAGGACCAAAAATCTACTCTGGTTTTAAAATATGAAATGTGATCAATTAGATTCTGACATTATTTTTAAGAAATTAAAAATTTTATTGAAGATAAGTTAGTAAACTACATGAATAATTGTGAAAGCCCTATTGCGTCTCAAGCCATTGATCTGAATATCTTCTCTGAGCAGCTGGTCCATTGCTCCATCACTGAATCTTATACCAGAACCAAAACAAACCAAAGGAACACTACAGCCTTGCGATCTCAATCATTCAAGAATCTGTTCCAACTCACATTTGAAGTTTAAGTAGCTCCAGAAATTTGAGCACCCACAGTAAAATACACCTCTTGACTTCTGAAGGGTTTTTACCAGATTTCTAATTATTTCTTGTATTCACTTTTTTTGCAATGTACAAATAACAAAGGAGTTACAGAGCTCATATTCCCATTGTCTTCTCCAAAATACAATCTTAGCTAAGTGTGGCAGACAGCACGTTGGTATTGATTTCCTTTTTCTTTTTACAGTTATGAAATATTAAGCATGTCTACAGTGATTTGAGGGTTGGGAGAACTACAGTTAGGGATCCCATTTAATAAGGATAATTTCTAATTCACTGTGAAGTAATCAGACTAGATACTTTTTATGCCAATCCCAGTGTTTTGCAAAACTTTGTGGTGTAGTTTGTATTCTGATCACATTCTATACGAATACAGCATTCCGAACATTATCTTCTTCCCCTGGAACAGATATAGACACTTTGTCTAAAAGTTTTTATAATCTAAGAAACTCTTCAATATATCTCTCCAACCACCTTAGTATTAGGTCACCAGATTTACGTACCAATACTACCTTCCCCGACACTTGTCCAAGTAAATGACAAAGGATTAATAAAAACATGCAATCGGTGAATCGGGTACAACCCGCAAGGCCAACAACAGAATAAGAGCTAGACGCAGCTTTTGCATCCCTTGAGCTGTTCCTTAAAAAACATGCATTATTTCTGCTTACGAGGAAAATATGAGGAGTGCTCAAGCATCTCAGTGCTTGACGCCTAACTCATGTTTTTAATTGCACGCAGTAATCATGGATGTAAACTTAGCTCTAGAATGATTATAATACTACATTACATTTCCTTTTAAAATGTGCTTGCTTTCCTGATGAAAATTACACAGTTACACCAAATAAATCGTATCAATGCCCTCATATGCAAATAAAAATAGTATGAGCATTTTACTTTTGGGCTGGCAAATACCACAAAGTTCATTATTACATCCATTTCGGTTGAACCGTAAAACATATCAACATTTACTACATGGTTTCCAATTTTTAAACCTTTAATAATACATCAGCCTTGTCCATTTTGAGGAAACCAAATGAATATAAATTTGAAAACCTGAAAGAGAATTTCAAAATAATGATCACATGGCTAAGTACTGTAACATGCAAGATTCATATTTTATACTTTGTCACCTTTTTTCCAACAGAAAATGTGATTTATAATTTAGAAGTGGGGCCCCATTCTCAAAATATTGGGGTCTTGCATTATAAATCTGACACAAAAATTTTCTTTTTAAAACACAAGTTCTTGTACACAGAGTAGGAGAAAGTCAGACTTCAGTGTGCACAATAGATAATGAACACATAATTATGAGAGTACGCTGTAGTAATGTAGAAGTAAAACACAAAATTAAGGACAATTGGCAGTATAGATACTTAAAATCAATTCACAGTATTGCCTTGCAACAGTTTCAATATTTAGCTAGAAAATTGTTCTTGCATTACACAAACAACCATAAAAGAGGTCTCCTCTCTTTCCTAATTGAGTGGCTTAATCTGTAATGCTACAACAGAGCTTTCAGCTGAAAACACTAGCAGACCTTTCATGGTATATCTCTCATTTGAAAAGATTGCTAGATGGTAATTCTCATGAGTAACCTCGGGATTGCTTCTTCCTTTATAATGAATTCTAACGTGACAGTTTGGTTTTCCAGAGCTGCCTTCCACCTCATTAAGACACCTGCAAAGTCAAGCACTAGAAAACTACCCCTGAACTTGACCCAGATCTCTAGACTCAGCACAATTTCTTTAGCCAGCATCTCACTGTTTCCCACTCCTTTTCCTATCACACTCCTGTTCCTCAGCCCAGCACCAAAGCTGGAGAGAAACAGCAACACTGACAAAGAGCCAGTGGACATGCATCCATCTGCTAGAGGTTCGACACTCGAGGAAGCCACACAAGAAGGGCTCAGGGTGCCCATCTGTCACCTAATCCCATGGCCTGATATGCAACAAGCTACAGGAATTGCACTGACCTTCACATGTCCAGCTAGGAAAAAAAAACCAAGAGATTGCTTCTTTTAGCAATAGTGTAGGCTTATGTGTCAGGTACCACAAAACACAGGAGGGAAAGAAGAGAACCTATAGGGAGCTAAGAGTGTTGAAAAGAGGTTCTACAGAGAGCTAATGCATTCTTCCTCCAAACATTTGGAACACATGGACCCAAATCCACTTTTGCAAGACACAAACAACTCCTGCATATTTCCAGAATTAGTTCCTTCAAAGAACAAAAAAGTGCCTCTCAGGAAGAAAAAAGTAAGCAAGCTCTCACCCAGCCATTGTCTTCCCCCAGTAAGATCTTTCCTTGCAGAACATGATGCTTCAAGGACAAAGCAAGCAGTCACTGAGCCTCACAGAAACCATCTTTTTCTTGCTGTCTTCTCTTTCGGGGGTTTACTGTTCAGTGACTGGACAATATAAGTAAAGCAAAGCCTTCAAGCAAGCAAGTAAGGACTAAGAACTAATCCTTTGGTTTGCTCTGTTGAGAGAATTTAGGAAAGAGGTCAAAAAGTAACATCCTATTCATCTATTATGTCTATTAGTTTAAATTCCTGAACATAAATGAAATGGGCTTCTCAATTTCCACAGTGATCAAGAGGAGAGTCACGTTCATAAGACTTTTATCTGTGACACTTTTTCTCATCTGTGACGCTAATAGCCTGATAAAGTCTTAACTTGCTCTATGCCACTGAAGCCTTATGACAGGAAACACGTTTTCAGAAAAGTGCATATTTGAACAACATCAATAGATTTGAAGACAACTTATTTTTCAAAGCACCAAAGACAGCTCAGCAATTATCTTGTTGAAAACCAAAGTCTGATGACAATTAAACAGAACACCAGATGTACAAAATGACATTCTACTCTGAAAGTCATTCAGCTGCACAGTCAGATTTGGATACTTTCCATAAGGAAACTGTACAAGAACTGTGAAGAATGTGTAGAACTTTGACTTTTAGCAGCACAATACTCCTGAATGACTTTTGCCGTGTGGAGGGTCAAATTTTAAAATGCAGAGTTACTGAACACCAGGGCAGAATCTATTAACACCACAAACATCAAGAGGCTTTCCAAACGTGTTTCGGCAACTGTTCAAAGCTATAAATTCCACATCACAGTGAAGTGCTCAAAGGGAGAATGGAACAGCCTTTAAGATGCGATCACTTCTGGTTCTTTAGTGTTCACAACATAAGCTCATACCACTGCTCTATTTAAATAGCTATGCGTTTTGTCTCTGCAAGCCTCAGCAGCATTTATATGGCACTACCAGACTTCCAACTCAGTAAACAAAGACTGTGTTGAAGGCTGACTAAACTGCAAACCAGAAACTAATCTTCCTCTTCGCCCCCATCCCCAAACCTTAAGGGCACCCTAAAGTGAGAAACAAGTTATCTCCAGCTGCATGATGAATGGTGCATCTCAAGTGCTCCGGCTGAAATGAGGTTACATGTTTGTATCAGACACACGGAAGGACCAAATCACTCAAGCATGCTGGTTTATTATTGAAAGATACATTCTTCTGCCTGTTTGGCTGCTGCTGGAAAGAGGAAACTATTTCCATTCTAGCAGAAGGAACATGATACTGTATTCTAGACTATAGATCTGCCAATAGTGCCAAGTTGAGGTCAGGTCACAATGAAGGTTGATGAAAATCAAGAACTTAAAAGGTCAAGACTTTAGAAGAAAGCAAAATTATTTTGCGCTACTTACCTATTGTGTTTTCAACAAGATTTTTAGCATAACCAGGGACATTAGCTTGTCATAGCAGTGCTATTTGCTAGGTTTTAATTCTAAAGAGATACAGGTGTGTACACAGTACTTCACAAGATGAGGCTATGAGGAAAAAGAGAAAAAAGAGATGCCTGAATTCCCAATGACTTGAGCTGGTTATCTAGATCCTGGGAACAAGTAGGTGTGTAGGTATCTTCAGCTATCTTCAAAATTCTGTTGCTCTTGAATCCATATTTGTTACAATACACCCCTTTTGGTTAGGTACCACCCTAGTTTCCTCTGATTTTCATAGAATCACAGAATCATTAAGGTTGGAAAAGACCTCAAGGATCATCAAGTCCAACCATCAACCCACACCACCTAACTCACTAAACCATGTCCCTAAAGCACCGCATCTACACGTTTCTTGAAGACCTCCGGGGATGGTGACTCCACCACTTCCCTGGGCAGCCTGTTCCAATGCCTGATCACTCTTTCAGTGAAGAATTTTTTTTCCAATATCCAACCTAAACCTCCCCTGGCGCAACTTGAGGCCTTTTCCTTTGAAGTGATTTTAAAATGCTCCTGGCATCACTCTTAGAGTGTTTCTCATGTGCAATGGACATGCACACCACTACAATTCACTTGGAAATTGCACATTTGGGCTTAAGACCTGTTCCCACATGTGTTGGCTGTTGCTTTTTTTTTTTTTTCTTTGCAGGGTAGAGCAGGGAACATTCAAACCTGGTTTTCTTCTGGTATGGTTGTGCACAGAAAAATCTGCCTTTTGTTCTCAGTATCTTTCAAATAATCAAGAACAATTTCTTCAGGCCTTGTTTTCACCTCTGAGATGACTTCATAAAAATTAGGCAAGAAAATATTTTAACAGACATAGCAAACAAGTCCCACTGAACAACGTGAGAGGACTCAGAAGACTTCTGGGAACCCAAGTCCATTTGTCCATTGCAATGGCTCATTTGGTAATGAACTGGTAAATGCTGATAATTCATCCTAAAGGCAGAATTGTAATAAAGCTAGTACAACTTTATCATTCACTACTTTTCGGCCATAAGTAAATAAAATACTTTTCCCTCCATGAAGCATCCTTATCTGAGGAAGTACAGAGAACTAATCCTCTCTTTGATCTCTGACAGATGCCACTACCAGAAGAAAATCTGAAGTGGGATGCACATGAAAGAAAATCCCTCTCAGGAAAAATGTTCTAACTAGCCCAAACAAGTGTATCACGTGCAGAAGCCCATTGTAGAGACATGAAAAATTAAATCAATGTTAAGAAATGAATGTAAGGAAGGCAATGTTAGCAACCTTAACATGAATGACCCCTTCAAGAAGTTACAGAAAGCAGCAGGGTTTTTTTCTAACAGAAAAGAGAATACTTTCAGTAAGAGGGATCCATACATTCAGATGTATCTCCAGAAATTATTATATCAGAGCATGATCTTCCTCTTCAGATCAGCAACTAAAGGTTACTCTCATTATTTTTAACAACCAGCCCAAATATCTTTATCTCTCTATGAAACATACTTTAAGATCTGGGGAAGCTGATTATAGGATTCAATAAATATATGAAGAACACGTATAATAAAGAAGTGAAACCATATGCAGGGAAATAAGACATTTTTCAAAGAAAGTAACTTTTTTGTATATTATGCTTCCCTATTGAAATGCAGCCTAATTTTACCAAGATCTTGAAATAAGCAACAATTAAACGTGAAAGAGCAGTTATTCTCATTCAAAACATTATGCTGAAAATACTCTTGCCTAAATAGATGCACCAAAGCAGAGTATTAAATACAGAAGAGCAGCAGCCCATATCAGTCCTCATTCTTTTTAATTATGGTATGCATTTTTTTGCCATTAAAATAAATTTGATCTGATATGAATTAAGGTGATTATCAGCAATCTGAGACAGCTGAAAGGCTAAAAGAAGCACTGCTAAAAATTCAGAGTCACAAGAACACTGACCAACCAATATTTGCATGAATTAGGAAGCAACTTGGTCTTTCGGTTGCTTTAGAGTGCAGTATTTTCCAACTGTAAATCTCTGCTTGCTCCCAGGAATGGAAGATGCCACAAAAAATATAGAAATGGGGACAACAAGCGTCTAGAGGAAGCTCAGTGCCCTCAGACAACTCACTGTAATTGCTCAGTGGATTTCATCCTAGAGACATCTTTTGGTACAAAAGCTAGGTCATCCCAGAGGAAGATAGAGATTTGAGGGAACATATTCTCCTCATGGTAGATTTAGTCAGTGTTTCTAGAAAGACTTCTGTGAATACTAAATTCACTTACAAGAAACAAAATAGCAACACCTCCACTACACCAAAAACACCCCAACAAAAATAAACAAAAACCAAAACAACAAACCACCGAATGACGAAAGACCACCTCATTCTCCAGATAACCTTACTCTTGACTATGAAAAAATTAATTATTAAAAAAACATGTAATATATCATCCTTTTTTTTTTTCTTATGCCTTATTTACAAATGAACAACATTGCAGTGCTGTCTCACTTGCACGAGTGTAAGAACAGATGAACACAGCTGAGAGGTTCGGTTTTATTCACTCTCCTCTTTTACACAGCATCAAATCCAAGATCCTCTCTAGAATTTTCTTGAAATGCTTTTTTTTTCAAAGCTCTTTCAGACTTTGTCTGGCTTACTGTGATGTCTTCGAGACAAGCTCTCCTGTTCAGTCTCTTCCACTTGCACCTCCAGTCAATTGCCTTTCTGAGCTTCCTCATAACAAGCATACTTTGAGATATTAAGATATCAAGCATATCTTCATTTTGGATGGTGAAGTATACCTGAGCTTAGGAGCAAAGCCAACACTAATTTGTAGAAGAATAACTGTCTTTTGCATGTATTTTCAGGAAAAAAAAAAAGTGGTTACATTAACTGCAATGGCATTTCATCAAATTCGCACCGTCACGAATTAAATATAATATTTTTGAATTTTAATTGCACAGAAGATTCATGTGAATCTCAGAAAACAGTATATTAGCATAGTTATGAAGCAGATGCCAATTCAACACTTATTATGTTTAATTTAACACACTGTAGCTTCCAGAAAATATTATACAGCCTTAAATGCATAAACCGATCTAAATTATGGCAAAATTTCATCAATTAATTACTTTTGAAACCTGTATGCACTATATTACGTATCGAGGATCTGATCCTTTCTAACTTTACTCAGTCCATGCACTGCTACTCTCCTTGTAATTGCCTTTTTTTTTCAGCTGAACATATTTGGCAATAAATTGTTAGATTATTAAATTAATGACCATACTGAGACAGACCAAAGTCCATCTAGTCTAGTATCTCAAATCCAACAGCAGCCAAAAACTTACATCTGGGAAAGAAGCTAAGAACAGGGGAAAATACACAATGACTCTCTTCAGGTATAATCTCCCAGGCTCCAGTGCAGCTCAGGAATCTCCTAAACCAAAGGTGATATCCTTGTGTTGCAGTGAAACTACCAGTGCCAGAATCTAGCCCAAAGCTAAGTACTGCAGCTAATAAAAGTTAATAATAAATTCAGAGAAACTCAAAACTGATAAAGAAAAACACATACACAAGTGTTACAGAACACTTTTTTTTTTTTTTACACTTTCCCGCCCCCACCAAGTAGCAGTTGTGTTTAAAAAAAACCTACCTTCTTCCATGGAAGTATTTTAATAAAATTTGAGAGTTTCAAGCTAAGTATTTTTATATTAATAAAAACCCAAACAACTAAAAACCAAAAAACAAAAAAATAAACACATAGATGCTGTTGAGCTCTCCACATTTGTTGTGGAAAGCTGTCTTTGTAAAAAAGAGCAATTTTTACTTAACTGCTTGCAAGAAAAATCATCCTTTAACTGTTAAACATTTTGTTTTCTAAGATTATTACAGAACTGGCATATTATCCAAGTAGGTTTAATGCATTGTTCCTTACCAATGCTTACAGCCACAGAAATGCTATTAAGACCCTGTATTTTACTTCTTTTTAGCCAATACCATACTTCTTCAGGTTTTGTGCACTTCAAGCCGTCGACTGCTCCTAGATTGCCATCTTCTCAACCATTATTGCTCAATTCTCCCTTTCAACGTTGCAAATTCTCCTTCACCACTGTTTTTTTTTTTTTTGAGCTTTTGGAGATAATGTCCCATCTTGAGTAACACAGATGAAAGGGTTGGTGACAGATTATTTTAATGCTGTTATGTTAACAACACTTTGCTGAGATTAGGGAGCTGTCAAAGTCATCTGGTAAGCATTTAGCCAGGGATTGTATCCTGAGGTTATTCCAATTAAAAAACTACTGGAAATCTTTCTTTGACAACTCTTTTAATGCTCAGTTTAGTGATGAAAAAAAAGAACTAAAAGGGAACTCAATTTCTACTTATCATTAGAACTTTGACAGCTGATACTTTACTATTACCATTTTCAGCTCAATTTATTGCTTTGTTTTGAGCAGCAAGGGGTTCTGATTACCAAAGTTGTATCAGAGATCACTCCAGACCAAACTGAAATAATCCGTGAAACCTGTAGGATCCTTCCCAGCAGGTTATGAAATGGACCATACAAACATTGAAAAAGATCAAGTGGAAATCCAGTTGACAGCATCATGGTTACTTAAGGACGTCACATGGTTACTTAAGGACATCGCATCAGAGACAGGACAAACGCACAGCACTTGTCCAGAAAGACTTGGAAAAGTGCAAACGTTGGTGTTAGAGGTAAGAAATAATCTTTCAGAAAGCTGAAGCCATGAAAAAACCAGACAGAATAAAAAAATGGTTGGTTCAATATGAAAGCATTAGCAGGTCAAAAAATGTTTAAAGCTGGTCAGTCTTTGGGTCCAGTATCAGGTACAAAAGAACCACTTACAGAAGATAAGATGATAGCGTGAGAAGCTAGAATGTGTCTCTCAAGTGCCTCTATAATGCTCAGTTCAGAGTGGTCAGGCATAAGTTACTTGTCAGATACTTTAGCATCAAGAATTGTGTGTTTGAACCTCATCAGTGGTTGCAGTGTCTAGAGACATATTGAAGATTTGTTACCTACAAGTCTAACTGCTAAAATTAGGGAATTTTTAATTTCCTCTCTAATAACATTCCATCTTTTCTCTCCCTTTTTTTTCCCCCCTTTTTTCTTTCTTCCAAAGGAAAAACAAAAGAAGCTCAAATACTTTACCTAAGGTTTTTTTCCCTTCCAAAATAATAGAATGAAAGACATTAGCAGCCAAGAGAATCTGACAATACTGGAACTTTCTGAAACAAGGTTTTGCATATCTCACTTGGCAGCTGGCAGCTGAATGTGACAAATGAGAATTCTCAGTCCAAGCTACTGGCTGCCAGTCATGAGTTATCTTATTCCTTGCAGTGAGAGAAGACCAGAGAAAAACAGACAAGCAAATAGGCCAGAGATACAGGGGAAAAAACTGGAGAAAAAAATTTTAAAAAGAAAAAAAAAAACCAAACAACCAAAGAAACAAATCAGATGATGCGGCACTTGTACTCTCAATGATTTATTGAGCATTGAGAATCCTTGTGTGGCATTATCACAGGCTATAATGAAGGTTATACAAAATTAAAAACACAGTTCTTGCTATGGGCATGTTTTAATTTGTTCTTCAGTTCATTTGAAGTGTGTCAACTTTTAATTGTTCTTTTAGAGGAACTTATGACTAACTGAAACTGCTTATTATAATGCAAGGCCTGTGGGTAAGCCTGAGTGGCACCTACCAGACTGTCGTCTGGTTGGGATATTACTGACTTCAGAATATATCCTGGTCAAATAAACACTTTTTCAAACCAAACCATGAACTAAACTACTCTTCTCCCTCGAAGGAAGAATTCAAGTGAGGAACAGTGTCTTGTATTTTTTCCTGTGCTGAGCCCCTCATGCGTGCCTTTACTGCGATCATTTCTGCACTGCAACTTACTGCTTCAAGTGTATTCCGTGCCCACCTCCCCAACCCCCTCTTTCCCAGTCTTTTAACCATTCACAGACCATTGATTTGTTCTTAGAATTTAAGCCTTCACTTCACACACACACACAAATCCCGCTATCCCCACCTCGTAAGCTGGCAACTGGTAACCAAGTAGAGGCCAGGTCTACCAAGGGAGAGGCCAGAGGACACAGCAATGTTTTCAGAAAATTGTTTCCTAATAGAAAACATTACAATGAAAACTAAAAACAGAGGGATCTGCTTTCTAACCAGCCTGGAGAGCTAGATTATTATTTTCTGTATCTTCCTCTGGCACCATGACACTGTTGATCCGTTCGCGGGGCTTGCATTTCTGCATGCAGCCGTGGTCTCTGCAGAAAGCAGGCTGCCAGCGGCCACTTCTTCCTTGATGTAGCTTTGAAGCATTTGGGGTTAATGCTCAAAAGGAGGGGTGCCAAAAATAGAGCAGAATTTGTGGCTTTCCTTAGGTGCCTGCATCCCTCCTCACCTCCCTTCTTAGCTGAGGCAGAGCCAGTCTGGCTCCAAACATCTTGAATCACCTATGTTTAATATTTTAATGGTAGAAATACATAGATATTTTTATGGTTAGTGCCACTGAAGTTTGAGGAAGCAACAGATAAAGCAACAGCTAGCACTACCACCTATTGGTGAAAAGAAGTAATTTTAAGTTATTAATTTGTACTATATTATGTAAATTTATATTTGTTCATAGCTCAGTTTTTAGGGCAGATGATGTTTCTTTTAAAACCGGGGTCAGGATGCTTTAAGACTAGATAAAGTCTTGAAAATGATAGGTGACATGATAAAAAAAAAAAAAAGAGGGGAAAAAAGTACTAAAACTTTCTATAATCTTTTTGTGCAACAGTAATGAAAGCCAGGAGCAGGATACCATATACATGTGGTTTCTTAGGCTTTTTTATTTTATTATTTGGATTTACTTTAATTTTAGAAAGACTTACCAAAGGTTACTTATTGTCAGACACTACCACAATTACAATCCCTAAAAGGGATTTATGACTTTCTGGGCATTTCATGACAGTATACAGGAACTTCTCAGAATAATATGTGATTTTAGAAAGCAGAAAAAAAAAATAAGACAACATTCAGTATCTTCTTAATATCTTGCAGTTGTGAGGATTCTACTAAGATTTCCTCCCATATAATTAAAAAAAAAAACTTAGCCCCCGACATGATAATTATTATTCTTTTTTCAGGATTAAAAGAGTATGAGATTTTTTTTCAGTGACACTATTATGTCTTGCTTATCTGTCTTTCTCCTTGTCTATCAGTGTCTTCCAGAGCAGACACTCTACAGATTCAGAGACACCCCATGACTGTGTTGATCAGTTCAGATACTACACGCCACAGGATAATACACTATTTAGTTAAACATTAGATTTTGCTAAAAGCTGTTTCTTGAAAACAGGGATTCCTCTGGTATTTCCTAACAGCACAAGATTAAGTAAAGAACCTGAACATTTTCAAACAGCAATGTGAAAAGCTGATTCTGCTCTGGATTGACATCTGAGGTATAATATTTGAAGATATTACTTGATAAGCTGGAATAAGAGGTCTTGCAAATGGATCCTTCCAGTAAGACGAATAATAAAACCCGAGATAACACACTTAACCTAGACATGCACTAGCTCATCAGTGAAGAAATGCTTCTAAGTATTGTTTTGAAAGACTAGTTAATTTTCTTCATTATTAATAAGTAACAACTTCTTTTGAAGCACTTGAAGAAAGAAATTTTGACTGATGTCACTTGCCTAGGAGCCAACTGCTGAGAACAAAAAATGCTGTTGCTGATTAAAGACTTGCTGATGTCTAGTGAAGCTTCTGTATGTTTTCCCACATAGATAACGTCTGAGAAAATCTTGGATAAAGAAACAGAACAAATACTGGAGCTACTTATGTTCCTTGGCAGTAAAACAGAGGAAGCTTTAAGGCATATTGCTTGGGTAACTTTTTCCACAGTAGATCAGTTTCCTTTAGAAGAAAAATATTTCAAAGAAACAGAGCAAGACATCAGATAAGAAAAGTTTCCAGAAGTTACCAAAATGAATGAACATATGAATAGCACACAAGAGAGGAGCCGTGCTTTAAAAAGAAAGAGATCTTGCTTGGTCCTTGAAAGAGCAAGGGACTTAGCACCTACCACCTTCAGCAGAGGATGGAAAGCCACCTGACCATTCCCTATCACATTCTTTCCCATCACGTGTCTGAACACAGACATTTGTACGCCGCTGAAAAAAGGTTAAGTTCCCAGGGCTGTGTGAGCATATGGTTGCATCTCTTAACTGCAGCATTGGTGCAGTTTAAAACAGCCATTACAGAAGTGTTCACATTTTCTTGGACATCATCCATTTAAAAACATCCAGAAGACACAAGCGCAGTCTGATGGTCATGACACATGCAGAAGCTGAGTTCTGATAACAACACAGCCACCACTCTTGGGAGCTTGTGTCCACTGAAAGAGAGAGGCTCTTACAACGCCTAGTTTTAGAGCCCTCCTCCCTCACTTCACCATTTTCATAAAACCATCCTTGTTCCTTGGTCACGAGTGATCACAGTCAGTTTAAAGCACATCATGCTACAGGCTCAGTCAAGGATTATTGCACACGTCATTTTACATATATCTACAGCAAAATTCATTTGCTCTTTTGTTGTTCAGTCAGTCTCATGTCCTGTCAATCCCAATAGGAACATGCAGAAAACTAATTTCACTGGTGTGAAATCATTAGTATCAAAACCAATTGCCCCCTCAAAGCAACCTGCTCTTATATCTGCATACAAACATTATTTTCAGAAACACAAACCTCAGCATCTACTGCCTCCCCTTCTCAGGCTGCACAAACACAACCACACAAGTCTCACATGCAGGTTTATACATCCTAATCAATCAGGCTGATTTTAATTAATCCTAATTGTCCTATTAAGGTTCCTGGCTAACAACAACACAGCAAAAAGCATTCCCTAAACAGCCTAATTGACTTAATGAGCTCCTTAATAATCCTTCTTCAGACCTTTAATACAAACTAACCTCTAGCTAGTTTAATAAGCATATTGAAGAGGAAGATGCCGCTACTTTCTTGATTCTAGGAGGCAGATTTCATCACTGCAATGAAGAGCATGGCAGGCAATAGGTATGTTAGGATCCACAGACAGAGAGGGGCTGCGTTAGAAAGATGCAACCAGCTTTCCTTCACACGTGTATAAGCAACAGAGGAAGTTTGAAGAGCTCTAGCTGCATTTTTCCCCCAGGAAGCATGGGATCGTAATCTTAGACCACAATTACCGTTATTGATGAGTCTTCAAAGGCTAATTGAAGGTACTGTAGGCATTAATATAGTCATTAATTAAAACTCCTGTAAATTAAAGACACCCAAGTTCAAATAACATGTGAAAAACTAGCAAGCAACTTTTACTGTTATTTTTAGTGCTGAACTTCTGACAGTATATACATTTAAGCTGTGCATAGAGATTTAGAAGGTGAGGGAAGCAAGCTAAGTGCGTGCGATTTGGTTCTGACAGCGATTTGTATCCTACTTTGCACGAACAAAAAAGCTCACTTTTTCAATATTTCTGTGTGTGCTCAAGTCGTGTCAGCTTTCAAGAAGTCTAGCTGTGCAGCTTATTCATCACACCTTTTCCTGCATTACTCTTATTTGTCTAGCAGTAGAAGTGCTCCTGGCACTTTACAGACAAATTCCATGATTCTTTCCTGACCTAAGAATTTTATCAGCTAAGGGTCAAGATTTTTCACAACCATTAAGTCTCTAAAAATACAAACAAATCTCAACAGGATCTTCAGAATCAGCTGTATGTTTGATGTTTTGGGGGTTTGGTGGTTGTGTTTTTTTGTTTTGTTTTGTTTTAAGTTTTATAAAGCATTCTAAAGCACATAAGGAAGTGTAGATATATGCCCTCCGCTGCCTCTATCTTTGCAGATAATACAAGTAAATAGGACTTCAGTGAAACAAATGAACAAGATCAGCACAGGGTCAGTACGTGTAAATCAAAATGAAGGATCTTAATTGGGATTATAGTAGCACAAAATTTTGCTTCTGATCCTAGTAAATGCTTATTCTTATAGGCAGTCATTAGTCCCTCAAGGATTTGCATGTTAGCTACATGTTGGAGGTCTGCAAGTGCAAGCCAGAGTAATGAAAGGTCAATTGTAAACGCAATGTGTATTTTCTTTTGGCCTTCTGATTTATTAAACATTTTAAATTACATTAACCAGGTAGCATGAAATAACAAACTAAGTGCAGCATTACTTTTCTTAAAGCTATTCATCCTAAAAGATCAGAGCATCTTGAAGAAACCAAGTTTGTCCCAACTCAGATCACGTAAAGTGATACCTTTCCTAAAAGCTGGTCAAAGCGCTCTCTGCAAAGATTTATATAAAAGCCAAATGCACCCTGAGAAAACAGATTTCAGAACTTAAAATAACCAAAACTCAATCACTTTACATCCAGCCTACTTCTATCCAGACAACCTCAGCTAATGTTAGTTTATCCTCTTTTTCCGTGAGAGCAAGAAGAGGCTTAAGGTACTAAGAGACACTACTGTCAAATCCCAAATGGGCCAAGTGGGTGACTTAGCCAGTATTCCCCATGCAGTCTTCAGAACCAGTAGTAATCTTGCTCAGGGTGTGTGGATATACTTCTCAGCAGGAATTATAATGGTAAATAGATGGCAACATACCATTCGTAAGGGTAGTTATGCAAGGGGCTTGTTCTCCTACTCGGAAATCCCGTTTCAGAAGATGATGCTATTTCTGTCCTCTTCATGACAAAATGAAAGCTAGAGAGAAATTTTCTGGATCCCAGTCTCCAAATCAGTCTTTGTGAACCGTATATGAATTAAACAGTCTTTTTCACAGGAAGCCCTACTATGCATTAGGCACACAGGAGGGAGATGAGCAGCTGGATAAACAGGCAAAAGCTGCATTTTAAAATGTTTAATCAGAGAATCAGCTTTTGAAGATGTGCTGAAGTTTCATGGCACTACTAGGACTTGAAAAAACCAAAAGCTAGCCAGGCTGAATTATGTGTTTCCTTAACTAAAGAATGCCATATATTGGGTTTTTTGTCCACAAAGGTAACCAGGTAAAATGTGAGAATTTTTCCAGGCAGCGAATGTAAGTACTGACAAATGAAGATCAGATCTGAAGTCAAACACAAGTACATCCCTCAGAGGTTATGACACAGATAAGTATCCAAAGTATTGAGAAAAGTAATTCAGCTGTTAACAACTATGTTCCGTGTTTCTGGAGTCATCACAAATGGTAACTGGTTCCACAGAAGACCTCAAAACAGTCCATCAAACAAACAGCTGAGAAAAGCATGGGATTTCTTCCACGACTAGCAGAGTTCTCTGTGGATGGCAGATAACTTCTGTGAAGTTGAGCTGGTGGAAAGAATTGGATCTTGGGTGGAATTAGAATAGTTTGCTTTAAAACCAGGACAGAGGTAGATACCTGGACTTGATTGCTCACTTAGTGAGGACAAACAACTTCAAAAACCCCAACAAAATCCATATTTCAATTATTCGCCTAAATAACAAATTTCTTCTGTGTCTTGCAAACAGAAGAAATTGTTTTCTTTGTGCCCAAAATCAGTTAGGGAATGAATGCTAGTTTTTTTCAATAAAAACAATATTGTAGAAGAAGAAAAAAGCACCATCAAAAAGCCACACAACAGAAAAACCCAGATCACAGTCCCTGGGCTGCCTACTCTAGCAGACTGTGCTAGGCAACACCAGTCAGTTTTCAGAAGAATTCCAACTAGTGCCCACAAACAGTGCAACATTCAAATTAAAATATTATGGTGTTCCAGTCAACAATAAAATTACCATTCATTTCAGGAAAAATTGAGTTGTCAAAGCTATGGAAACCCCTATAGCCATGAATTACAGGAGTATTTGAACAAAGTAAGCTTTCCAGAAAAAAAAAAACAAAACCAAACCCAAACACCAACCCAAACCATACAAGTGGTTTCTGTATCTGTCTCCTTACACCAGACAACCACATTCTCGACACTTTGATCAAGTAAACTGGAGAGATATTGATATTTTCCTGTCTACTAGCATCCTGAACCAGCAATAGCTACTTCGAACTAGCGTCATACTGGGAATAATTGCTTTACTGTATTTGAAACCTACATTAAGAAGGACCCAGTGAAATTAAAATATTACTGTCCTTCTGCCATACATTTGAGAAAAACATCTCAGTTTAAGCATTTTGAAAGTATTTAATCTTAATCTTTCAAGCTCACTTTGATAATTATTTCAAACTGGTATGACAGTATGATTAATGTCTCTATAACAGGCAGAAAAAATGACACAGGGTGTTTAGACCTTGCGTGCACATTCAAATTATCAAACTGCTGATTAACAAAGATTTTGGATGAAGTAACAGCCAATTTGCATACGTATCGCTTCTAATATTTTTTAAAAGTTAAAACATTTCACATTCAATTAGGAGCAAGATCATCAAAGTAGAATTTGGAAATGTGAAGCTTATTGCTTTTAAACCCTCTATTCTGTAGTTTTGCAGGACTTATTTAATGGGAATAACATATTTCCAGGCTGAGGATGAATTTCAGTGTGCTTACTGTACATTAATAGCCCAAAGAAATTCAACATTAGGTTGCTGTTGAAATGAAACTCCTGTAAGCGTGCTACCATTCTTCCATTCGATAAAGGTCAAGCTGTTAGTTGACTGTCATTAGGTATAGTCTCTTGACTGCTTAAAGGTTATATAAATATTAAAGTTTATGAAGTCAGCTAGGAAACTTTATTTTCCAATATCTTGCCGTGTTATTCTTATCTTTTTGCAGAAACAATTATACCCCATTCAAGAGGGTGATGTACTTTTTTTTTTGAGACAAATCCCTGCTTCTCCATAAATAATGGCTTCTTCCAAAATCCCGGTGAAAAAACAAAAGGATACAAATCTTAGCTAAAAGTGATGATTCGCATGCTTATTAAAAAACCCAAAGCCATCCTATAACTTTATTTCATTTATCTAGACTGTGAACAGTGTGGCTTTCATTATTAGGTTACAATAGATCAAGATTTACGTTCACACTAACGTTGCCCTCATTTCCATTTATATTAAACTGGTATTTGTTTTTTGAAGGAGGCACATGAATGAACAGAAACTTGCCCAATCTCTGTTTGTTCAGCTTGTAACTTGCACAATAGCAAATTCAATCTTGTTAAGAGGCTTATTCTTCCATTGTAGAAGTTACTTGAATTGCAAGAAAGTTTGAATCTGCATAGGCTACACATTTATGTCAAAGGAAAAAAACAAATTAGGGAAAGGGAGTTTTGACTTGCCCTAATAAATTGCATATAACTGCCTCATTTCAAATATCCTTTGCCCTTTTTATTACAGAGCTAGGAAAAATGCCTTCATTTGACAATAGCAAATGAAAGTTCCTCCGACGACACTGTAGGAATAATAATTAAATCGCATTTCCTCCCAGCCTCCACCCATTGCTACGGCAATTTGTCAGATGAACATCTATCCTTGCCCACTGGTCAGGGAAGTGAGTAGAAGCCAGCGCTCCTGACGAGAAACTCTGGCCACAAGCAATGAATGAAAAGGCTAGCACTGATCTTAATGGTTCGCCTCAATTATATTCCTAGCCTGCCTGCTCACTGGCTCTGTGCTGTCATCAGCAAGTTGTTCATACACTTTATTTTCAACTTCTGTTTGTAAAATGAGAGAAATACAGTAGATCGATCTCATAGGGAGTCTCGTTTCTGCAAGATTTCTAAGCCTGAACTTTGAGTAACATCACATGAACAAAGTTATAGGAGCAAAATACCTGCTGAAACAAGTTCAGTATCTTGTAAACCACATTGATCTCCTCGAACTAAGATTCCAGGGGGAAAAAAATGCAAGCTTCTGTTTGTTTGTTCTATTTTCCTCAGTAACAAAGAAAGAAACATTCCTCAGTGTTGCTCACTTATTTCAGAGCAAAACAAAAAGGAGCATTCAAATATATGATTAATTAGAACATCTGCTGTTTTCTGATGTGTCAGATGTCTTTTTTTTTGCCTTCCTAAAAATACTGAATAAAGGCATTGTTCACGCTTCTGGTCACTTCCCATTTTCTATGTTTTGCGTTTTTTTTTGCTGAACACATATATGAGCTCTGTTTATAATTTCTTATTTGCATCAATAAGACATGGGTTCAATAACAGAAATCTCTTCAATCTCTTTACATTTTGAACTGCTTTATAATTGCTTCTTCATGACCACATTTGCTTCTCTACCTCCTACACAAACTCCTCACACCACCCCCCCAAAATACAGGGGAAAAAAAAAAAAAGTGGGTTTTTGTTTACAATATAAAATTATATTTTTCAGAAATAAATATAAGGAGACACTAAATTGCCAAACAGATTAGAATAGTGATCAGCTAGAGAAAGCAAACAGGTAATGTTTCTGACATTTTGCTTTTTTTCACAGTAATTTTTTTAATTATGGTTCCTGTTCTTTCACTGAAGGGGATATATACTATCTATAACTTTCAGTTACGTATTCCCTAACAAGTTGAGAACAGTCATTTTCTAAGGAAATAAGGAATATTTAGACTGTCCCAGTGAGTCTAAAACTGAGTTATCTTACATTAAAGTGAAAGTAAATACACAAATGCTTCCTGTGCCCAAGAGCACCATTGAGAACAGAAGTGCTAGATCATTAATGTCTGTGAACAAAGAATATTCTAAATTTTTCTCTAAAGGAATTTTATAAGGATTCAGGGGTCATTAAGACATAAAGTTATATTTTCCTTCTGAAAAGCCGACACTCTGGAACGTCTATGGAAATGCCTATCTGAAGAAAGACAGGAAAAGATGTAAAAATAAAGCACTTGCTTAACCATCGCCTGTTCTTACAGGCAACTCAACAAAGTAATGAAACTTTCTCTTATGCAAATATTCCAATACAAACATACAGGAATTACAATTCACTGCGATATCAAATTCACACTCTGAACCAGCCAAGATCTCCGCAGTTTAACTTTCTAAGCTAATGTTGAAGAATGGATGAGTTAAAACACATCCAGCTGAAGCCCTGATCTACAAGATGCTGCAGAGAATGTTTGCCCTCCCCCAGATGAATATCAAACTATGATTATTTCTTCCAAAAATTAGTTCATTGTACAATATTCAGGAGGAACAACAGAGCTTAAGCACATCCTGTATCCTCAACCTCATTGCCGATGGCCCTTTCTGAGGATTTGTATTTACAGCCACAGACAGAAAATCATATGGTAGAGATGAGGTGGATCATCTGTCAAGAAGCTTAGTATATTGGGAAGGCTCTTTCCAGTGAGCCCTATTAATGTTCTTCCACGCTGAGATACTGCCAATAGTTATTTTATAGAATTAGACTTTTGAGGTCAACGAAAAAAAGACATTGTGGCGTTTCTAAACTACAATTTTTCTTAAGCTTTTGAAGTCAGAGGGGAAATAGAGCATTGCTGAGATTATGAGTAGGATGGAAAGCACCCTCCTAAAATACCTGAGAAGGTACCAACTCGGTATAACCTATTTGAATCAGCAAAAATAGTCTGACCACAGTTGTTAGGTGGAGTTACTACTGAAGGGAATTCACTATCTTACATTACAACCATCACTCAGGAAATGCCAGACCATTGGTTTTACCAAGATCTTACTATTTTACATCCAAAGGAAGTATTGCTCCCTATTTAGATGACAAGGCCTCTAGATTTTCCCTGATTTCAGTAGTAGAACACAGTGTGCCATGAGGAAATATGTCAATCCCATTACTTAACTGAATTTCAGTCAATTTTCCTGTATTTTACAACTTAACCCCAACTCCCCAAACATATTTTTGCGCCTGATATTGATTTCAAACACAGCAGCTGCTTCTAAGATTTCCCTTCCCTCACAGCCCAAATAGCTTTAGATAATTAATACATTCCTCATTATAAAACTTCATCATCCTTGCTCCTAGATATAGCAAATATCTGCACAGAGGTAGGTCAAGCTTAGTATTTAGTGCTATGTCCAGTGCTAAGCATTTATTTCATAGAATATGCCAAAATCTTGCTGTCCAGCTATGGAAAGCTGGCCTTATATTTAGATTCTTCAGGGCATCTAGTAAAACAAACAAGCTAAACAAAAAAAAAGACAGACTGCAAATACGGACTGCAATAAAAAGCAATTGAATTGTCATCCTTAAAAATCACTTTTAACATACTGCCAAACACTAGGTTAATTATCAAAGTTATTATGCACCACACACCTTGCAGAGCTACAAAAATTATTGAATTTGCCTGTGGAAATATCATCTCCAAAGAATATTATCACTAGATCTTGAAAATGAAAATTAATTAAAGTATTTAAATGCACAAGACCAACAAGCTCAGAGAGGCAACAAAAGAGTTTAGTGAAAAAAGCACTGTAGCGTTGTGATGTTTTATTTTTAAGGCTACCATATTTAATAAAAAAAAAAACAACATTGCAAGATATGGCCTGTGAAGCAACGCACCAAATTAATGGCTATGGAATGGGCCTGAAGGGGGAAGCAGAAGTGGTGACATTTTAAGCAGCAGCAAGCCTCCATGAAAACTTTCCTAAAGATGTGAGCTCACTGCAAGGAAGAAACTCTTACACAATACACTTAACTTGTGATCTGTAGTTTTTATGACTACTAAAACCAATCAAGATGAAATTCAGATGTCAGGTATTTACTCATGCTTAATTTTTTTCAGTGTAACTTTTTAAACCACAGTATTTTTGTTTGCTTCCCAATTTAGTATTTTTTTTTTTTTAATCTGGTAGTCAAGGCAAAACTCATTCTAACAATGGATAATCCCTTTCAGGTAAAAGGCACTGAACTTTGGACAAGCCAAATATTTATATTAATAACTTACTGCATCAGCATTAGGTTGAGGCAGGAGAAGAAGAGATTCCACAAACGTCCATTTCCCTTAAGTTTTCATTGTGTTGGGAACGATACAAACACAAACCTCAGGAGCTGTTTGTCTATGTATATCTGCTGGATTAACCTGGTGGTATATTTCCTATCACTCGTTTTTGTTTGCTTTAGGGCCTTTTCTTTTTCGCTTGTTTTCTTGTTAAAGGTGTTTGCAATGATTGATGTTAGGTTATTTGAAATAATGAATTACAGTAGAAGAAAAGTTAAACTGTACATAATATAACTAGGGTCAAACCTGGATCTATAACCTGCATCTTCAAAGGGTACACAAATACCTGTTTTATCATGGAGAAATCAGAACTAAACATGTTCAGAGCTTCGGTAATTTCTGAGTCCGGAAGATTTCATTGATTCTCGATTACACTTAACAATGTATTTGTTAAACCATTCTGAAACAGTTTAATAAATAGTGCAGACTGACAAGCTTCAGATCTACTGTCTCCTCCAAAATGCATCACATGTGTATTAGAACAACAACTAAGAGGCAGAGGAAAAATCCTAAACTTTTTAATATTGAGCTTTCTAGAACTATATGACCATCTTAAGATAAAACCTTTACACAAACATTCAGATCAATATAGACTTTGGACACATCCATCTCTCAGAGGAGGTGTAGAGCTCTCAGAGCTCAGTAGAAGTATCTTCTGATGGCTGAAAGCTCACAGGCAGATGTTTTTCTTAGGCCTATTTAGAAGATTAAGCATATATCAACTGTGTATTTGGTACTCCTGCTAAGTCCCCATGTGGAAACATCCAGTGTCTAACAGGAAAGTCTTTAGAGGAGATAACTAATCAGCTTTGGATGTTTTCACATAGAAAATTAATGAGGGTAGTCAACACACTGCAAATTCAATGTTGCTTATTAATCCCATTTATAGATAGACCCTAATTAAATGCTGCCACTGTAGTTATTTTATACCATGAAGTAGCTAGCACATTGAACTAGGTGCAAAAATTACTGTTGATTCACATTTGTCATCTCTAAGATATTTGGACCATATTTGCTCCGTTTGTACTAAAAGGACTTTTATTCTCAAAGTTGTCAGAGCTCAAATTCAAGCAAAAACATGAAAGCTAATCTCACTGCTTTATTGCTTGTTTTCACTTGTCCTACATGAAAGTAGAATTAATTCTTTAACTGGAACCATGATTTGCAGAAGTGCCCAGAGAGAGCCCAGCTCAAAGGCACACAGCGCTGTTATCCCTGTTGTTGGACTATCACAATTAAAAACCTGCAGCTACTTGTTTTTTATTGCCATGCACACCTAGAACTTATCTGCATGTAGGCGGCAGTAAAAATTTGCCAGGTTTAAGTGCTATTTTTCTCCTAAAAGCAGAGTTAAGAAGTTTTCCCTCCCATATTTTCAAAAGCATAACTCTAATGGAAGAATATAACACTCGTTACAGTAACAGTCCTGATTAAAAGAGAACTGCTGCAGTCAGTGATTTGTAGTGATTTATTGGGTGATACAGAGTATTAAAAACTTTTAGAACTCGTTTAGTGTACCGCAGGTGACATGTGATTGAATATTACTGTACAATCACAGCTCCCAGAGGGTTTAATCGATACTTTTTTATGTTTTCCTATCATATCTGACTTGCTTTATTTCCTCCGAGCATGCTCTGAACATAAGGGGTAGATGTTTTATATTGAAGGAAACACGGAGAACTGAGGAACCCAATTACTCTGATTCTCATCATTTAATTTGTCATCTATGATGCAAAGCACATTGTTATAAACTATATTAAGGAAACTATTAACAATAGCCATCTGCATTCCTTCCAATAGGAATTTTTTTTAATTTTCTTTAATACCTTTTCCCTAGAGAGTCTGGAGTGTTTTGCTATGGTACACAACTGAAAGGCTTACTTGCAAAAAAAAAAACCAAAAAAAAAAATCCACAAGCCAAAACAAACAGAAAACCACTCAACAACACACAAACCACACCTGGCAAGGTCAGGGGGAGCATGGGGGGGTTGTCACGGAAATCATAAGTCTTACCTAGCAATACTAAATTCACTGCAATGTCATTTAAACTAAACACCATTTAACTGAAAAATTAAAAAAAATTATATTACTCTGGAGATCAGCTGGGAATGATGTGCTGATATAAAAGAATTGTAAAGAATTTATAACAATATAACACTTTTAAATGTTATGCTGTTGTCTTACTTTCTAAAAATAATTTATACTTCTATGATACTTGTGATAGCATTTTTCATTTTCATGTATTTTTACTACTTTTTTTTATCCACAAAGTTGTGATTTAAAGATTTTTTTTTTTTAACAGCCTTTATTTGTGCTGAAGAAGAAGAATACAGGCAAGGCTACATTCTTAAGTTACAAGGTCAGTGTTAGAATGGATTCTTTTGCCAAATTTACTAATTTCCAAATTAAAATTTAAAAATAAATAAATATAAAATAATTAGACACAAGCATGGCATTAGTCTTTAAAATGCTAAGATTTAGCAGGATTATTTTGTAAATAATAAATTCCAAAAAGTTACACAAACATTCCAATAAAACCAAGATTTTCTAATGACCAATTCCATGTTAAAAATATGTTTTTTAAGGACCAAATGTATTTGGGGCACAGCTGTGGTGAATAAGTGTGTTTGCCATTTATGCAACTGAAGGATAATTCCAAGTACAAACCCCCCTTATTTTCCCCTTTATCTTCCAATTCTTTTTCCCAGAAATAATAGTGTTTGTATATAAAGAGTAATTTGAGGGTCAAACAAGGTTCAAATTCAGCATAAATAATAAGAAAACATTCTTGTAGCACACAAAGTAAGGAAGTCAGCAACACAACCATAAAATATTCTTCATAGAGAGCTAACACTGCAGATTTCTGTATTATTAGCAAGTTGAAAACAGGTTTAGTCCTTACTCATGAAGTTCACATATTACAGCTTTTCAGTTTTTTTCCACCAGATGGCAGGTGAAAGTTTTGATTTCTATATATAAATCTGTTAGAGCAAATTACACTAGTACTACAGTTCTCATAAGTGGCACCTTGAGTCATTTACTCTAAATGTTCTGTTTCACTCAGAAGCAGGTCTCTGTAAGGTTTTGGCTTCTGGATTAATGGTAACTTAAATTTCAAAATTAAAAATGCATCAGCTAAAAGCTTAAGTGTGCTGAACCATTCAAACTGCACTGCCTTGAAAAAATAGACTGAGGAAGAAAAATCAAATAAACAAGGAAATGATGTATTCCTGTACCAACCCATTTTAAATACAGACAAGATGATAAGAACTCACTAAACTTCTTTTCTTCTGTTGTATTTACTCAATTCTGGAATCGAATTAACCCTCTCAAGGTTATTCTCCTTTTTTTCTAACTGTTCTACAACTCTAATACAATTATTAACCTTAGGAACAAAGCCATCACAGGGAGATGCTCTGAAAACACCTCTTCCTCCTGGTTTGAATAGAATTAGAAACTCAACAAAACAAACCAGAAAACTTGTTTTTTGCAAAACCTTAAACCCAGGGCCCCAACCCTGTAAAAATTAGTTTTCTCTGTCCACGTGAAATACCACTGAAGACAAAAGGGCTTCAACTTCTCCCTCTTCCGAGGAGAAAGACCTTCTGGCTGATGTAAGATCAAACAGCTCAAAGAATGCTCTTCCAGCACATCAGTGCTCTAGTTTTGGATTTCCCTCTTGCCCCCACTTACCACGCAGCAGTTCATCCCAAGGAGCAGACTCAGGACAGAAGAACTGTATACTTTTCAGATGAAACTACACCAGGAGTAAACAGAATGTACTCCAGCCACTAATGGGCATCCAGCCCACACTACCAGCACAGAACCAGTGCGAAGGAAAATTCCTGAAACACTTGTAGGGTGGTGTTGACTCACCAGTACCAGCTGTTTCACTCCACAGCTCTGCCTCAACTGTGCACAGCCCTGAGCAATTAAACTCTAGATGCCGAAGTAAGCCACAGGTTCTGTGATTTAGCAATCATTACTAATTGTGCTGCCCACATTCCAGTAGCTTAAAAAAAAAATAAAACAAAAAAAAAAATATATATGCACTCAGCCTTCCCCAAAGAGAGAATAAATGTTCATAACAAAAATGTCAGAGTTATACAGAAATAAAGAGCATTTCTACTTGCTGTGGGACATCTAAATTATGGTAGCTTGGTCACTTTTGCTAAATTTGGTCTCAGTTCTCCGCTGCTTTTCAGTATCTGGCCTTTATCTCCTCTGTTCTACCACTTCAAACATTTCAAAAAGATAATTTACAAAAAAATAGGACATAGAATAGAAGATTACCAGGCTGCTGAACCCTCAACCAAGTTCAGCAAAATGGATTTATTGGATTCTAGATACAAAATATTATCTGGAAACTGAATGATGATATTTATTCAAATTAAACATATTTGCAAAATAGATCTAAACTATATCTAATATGGCTTAATTATAGTAATCCGCACAGTATGTTTTTGTCTCAATGAAAATGGATGGGATTACATTCAGACATCCCTGTGCAACAGGATTTGAAAATACCTGTTAGTTTTTTATGCAGTTTTATAAAGTAAGCTATGCATTTGAGAGTTTTATACCTGTTAGTCCATTCCTAACTACATCTCTCTTCCTAGAGCTCTGGCTTGAACTTCTGCAAAAGAGCAATATTACCTTACAGACAGTATTCACCTGGCTAGGGTTAACTAAACCATTAACATTTAAGAGCAGTTTATATTTGAAATTATATTTTATCATGACACAGTATTTACAGGAGCTATATAAAGTACGGTTACAAAAATGCAATAGGGTAAATACATAACAGGATACTTCACAATTTTAAGACAGAAAATAATGTTTCGACTTACAAGTGTTTGAATTTTAACAAAATATTGCTGGCCCACATTTGTTTCCTCTCAAACAAAATCAGCAGAACCTGCCATATGTTATTTAAAGATCTCCTTTTCAGATGGAGCTTGGACTGAATTAGTCTGACTAAAGCATTAACTCCCCCCCCCCCAACTCCAAAACCCAATCTTCCCTTACCTAAGGGTATGTGTGTCTACACAGCCGGCTGGTGTTAGTGGTGAATGTGCGTATAACAGAGCGCTCCGTTTCTGATGTCAGCAGACAACACTCGTGACACCAAATGGCACATGTAAGCTTTGGTAAATTAGGAAAGATGTAAATGAACACCTTCGTAGCACCCGTTGGTGATCTGGTCAAACCAAAACTTCTGTTACCATAGTTTTTACACTCCAGTTGGCCCAAAACATCTCAGTGTCCTTCCTCACTAACACTGAGAGAAACACAGAAAACTTTTCCACCAAGTTTCTCACAGAATATTCTGCTAGTGTTGAGGTCCCTGTCCGTACTATCAGTACCTGTGGCTTGGGATTAGGGCATTTGATGACCTTAAAGTCAGGACAAAGCCCAGTGACAAGTTTGCTCCTCTTACACAACGGGATTTCCTTTAGGGTTAAACATCTCTCATCTGTGCAGGAGGCAAAGTACTCGCAGGATACTCCAGGACTAAGGAACTCAGTCTCAGCCTGGGGAGACAAATCTTATTACCTTTTGTTCCATGAACTGAGCACATTCTTTCATATTGACTTTCATGACAAACATACAGACACAATGTTCTCTAGAAACAAATAAA
>WKFP01014254.1:556981-568703 GCA_011057875.1 Pterocles orientalis
TAAACAATTATCCCCCCCCCCCCCCCAGCTCCAAAACCCAATCTTCCCTTACCTAAGGGTACGCGTGTCTACACACCCAGCTGGTGTTAGTAGTGAATGTGCGTATAACAGAGCGCTCCGTTTCTGATGTCAGCAGACAACACTCGTGACACCAAATGGCACGTGTAAGCATCGGTAAATTAGGAAAGATGTAACTGAACACCTTCATAGCACCCGTTGGTGATCTGGTCAAACCAAAACTTCTGTTACCATAGTTTTTACACTCCAGTTGGCCCAAAACATCTCAGTGTCCTTCCTCACTAACACTGAGAGAAACACAGAAAACTTTTCCACCAAGTTTCTCACAGAGTATTCTGCTAGTGTTGAGGTCCCTGTCCGTACTATCAGTACCTGTGGCTTGGGATTAGGGCATTTGATGACCTTAAAGTCAGGACAAAGCCCAGTGACAAGTTTGCTCCTCTTACACAACAGGATTTCCTTTAGGGTTAAACATCTCTCATCTGTGCAGGAGGCAAAGTACTCGCAGGATACTCCAGGAATAAGGAACTCAGTCTCAGCCTGGGGAGACAAATCTTATTACCTTTTGTTCCATGAACTGAGCACATTCTTTCATATTGACTTTCATGACAAACATACAGACACAATGTTCTCTAGAAACAAATAAACTCTACTGTAGCCATTATATTCCTCTGAGAAAGAATGACAAAACAAAGTTCTGTCGCTTTGCTTAATGCACTCCTATCAGGTGGAACGTTGAGCAGAGTGAAGAAAGAATGCGCACACCACAATGCAACCCATCGTCCATATGCAATTAACTTGCGAGGAAGATAATGGTTTTGAAATAATACCAAATACCCCCAAACAAATTCATCTTTGATAATGTCTGCACTCCCTCTTCTGCCCACATACACGAGCTATCCCACAAAACAACATTGACTTTTAACACAGCTGTTCTGCAGAGCCTAAAGAAGCCCATTCAATTATCCACTTTGCTAAACATTACAAACACCTGCCCATCTCAGATTTAGTCAAATATCTGAAAAAATGCCTGAAAGCCTAACAATGAGGTGCAGATCTTATTTACCACTGCAAGTAACTCCGTAGTACTCAGTCTGATCCACTACTGATCAAGCCATTTGAGTAATAAGAATGAATGAGCAGCTCAGACTAAGAGAAAAGGATCTTGTTTACCTCCTGAAGGAAGAAAGTATGTGAGCAGCTAGCAGAAATGGGAGGTGAACAGTAGGCAACAGAGCAGTGCAACTCTTCATTGCATCTTACAGAAAACTATATCTATTTAGCACGCTGGTGATGCCTATCACCGTGATCTTCCCCTGGAGCCTTGTTTACCTCCTAAATCTAATCTAAACTGGCATGACTCTATAATCAACAGAATAAAGAATAATCACAAAATTACTGAAAAGTGAAGGATTGCCTTTCCTGAAACACCGCAGTTGCATACCTTTGTGGCCAAATGGGCAATTCTCTGCTTGTTGAATACGTGGACTAAACTGCTGCTTTGATAGCGCTCATTCCCATTTGGAATGATTAAGGAATCCATATCACTGAGTGTTAATGCTCTGCTAACAGCATTAGGCACAATCCCTCCTGACTCCATGTAAGAAGAAAAAGTGAAAAGTTATACTGCTGCAAGTTAAGTTAGAAGGTAACGTAACAGACACGTACTCTGTGTGTAGATTAACAAGACTGTCCTTGGGACTGTTGAGAAAAACTTTTTACTCAAGGTTTGTTTCATTTACCCTTGAAGACAGGAACATCCTGGAAAATAGTCAGTACGTTTGGGTAGTCAGCCAAATCAGTGATTGGAACTGTCCAAAAGTGACCTATCCTCAATTTAATATAATTATAATATTAAAAATCACACCTTCAAGTGTCAGGACAACCCTCCTGAATTAAGACCCCCACGTACTAAGCATTTATAGTAAGTTTAAGGAACCCTGTGTTTTTAAATCAAAGTGAGAAAAGAACTAACCCACCACAGCTAAGAAGAGAAAAAAAATTACCAATTATAGTTAGAAGGATGTGGCAAAGTAGACGAAACTAACATTTTGAACTGTATAAATACACAGTGTGACTGAAGGTGAGTGTGCCAGCTCTGTGGAATTACCATTAGCACCCACCTCTGCACAGACACACAATAAACAGTATGAACCACCTTGAAATGAGAACACAGTTTGAATTTTATTCATTTTTTGTTATGCAATTGCATCCTCAAACACAAACCTCATCCCTGTGACAAAGAGTTTACCATCTGAGCTAGGCAACACACTTCAAAAGCTGCCAAATGAGACGGTCCAATCTCAAAATGAAGAAAATATATCAATAACTGCACTTACAGTCACACATCTGACACCGGTGAAATAAAGCCGAAAGAAGAACGGGCAGAAAGGCATGACTGGTCTTTTGCCAGGCCACCTTCCCAGCAAAGTCAAAAGTGCGAGAAAGTGGTCAGGAAGACGGACTACTGCGATGAAACACAGGCAGCAAGAAGAAACGGGAGCTCAGGGGCAAGGAAAGCAGAATGTGACAATTTTAAGATAAGGACAAGCATCTAGGGCTGAAAATTTTGATTGGGACAGAGCAGCTCCCCTAAATTGCTGTTTTCCTGCTTTACATGTGCAGCCTAACATCTGCCACTTCTGTATAGCTGTGCAGTGCAATGGGTGAACATTATAAGTTTTTCTCTAACAGAGGGAATCAAGGTCCTTCTGCTACTCAGCCGCTTTTTTGTTTAAGAGAAAGCCACATTCCTAATAAAGGAGTCAGTCAGAGAGGAATGAGAGTTAAGGTGCTCGTGGAAATAGAATTAGCAACCGGAGTATTGCAATTATACTTTGTTCAGTGTGGAAAGCAGGCCTGTTTGAATCACAGAGAATGCATTTTATTTAAAGAAATGTTCTTAGGGAGTTTTCAAAGGCGCTGAAAGAAAACAGCTTTCTCTTTCAGTTTTAAATAATGCAGGTTAGGAGATAGGCATTTTTTTATCAAAAAGAGTAAAATTTCTTTTTGATAAGAGAAGCATTTAGAAATTGTCTCTGTAAACATGTCTCACTACAGATTGAAGCCAAATCTGATGAAAATATTTGCCAGTTCCAGCAACAGCCAGACTGCTTTTTATATTGATCAGATCTGGAATTTAATGCCTTTAATCATTGTTCCAGAAAAAGCCGTCAGCACACAAGCTACCTACAGAGTTTCCACTTTTTTTAGCCAGCATCGTACTCTTTAGTCTTAAGGAAATAATTGCAACATGTATAACCCTTGTATTTACTCTGGCTAAAGACAAGATTCCGTTTGGTCGCAATTAAGAAGTGTCAAGGAAGGGAAGAATGTTTACTACACTATCCGTTGCATGGTCTACGTGCTAAGCCACCCAGATGCAAGTCCAAGCATTTCAACATGGTATCACTGCTCTGTCTGCCAAAACCAAGCCAACCTTGGCTTGGAAGTAAGCACAAAGCAGCACACTGCAACCTCAAAATGACACAGTAGGGAAGGTTTCAGCAGCATGCTGAAGAGATTCTGGGAACTGCACCCTGAAAATTCAGCTTTAAATCAGTCATATGTACCAGGTGTATTAGGTGTGGTAAGAAAAACAAACTTAGTGGCGAAACATCTGCATTTTCCAAGCTAGATATCTCCCATCTCTGAGAAGTACCTAAGATGTTGGAAAGTACGTGTGGAGAAAAGCAGGTGACTGCCTCATCTGGATCTACAGAAGATACACAACCATTTAGTAATGAGTAAGTTGTATTGCTCACTGGTTTGAAATGGAAATTTGCTAGAGTAGCAGAGAGAATGCAAGTGTTAACTTCATTTTTTGAAGTCCACAAAAAACCATAAACAAGGAATTGAGCAGTAAACACTGCTGAATAGGCTAAAGACAGAAACCCCTACTTTCCCGTGCTTTTTTCTAAACCATCTCAAGTAGAAGACACTGTTGCTTGATTTCTGTGTCAGTCACTCATAACTTTAGACACTCACCCCATACAAATTAAAAAGATATTCTCATAAACTAGTACTAGAGGCCAAGAAGAAAACATGAAACGGGAGAGACAAAATATTTCCACAGTGATGCTTTGTGGCAAGCAAGATACTCTTCTGAAGATGTAGTATATACTACAGAATGTTACAGTGCCTTCCTTCTGTCACTATAATCCAGAACAATTACACTGGTAATAATCCACAAAAAAAACCCACCATAGCTTGTTGGTCACTGAAGTTAACTTAGGTTTAATAACAATATTGTACATTTTAAGGAACAGAATGGACATAAATGACTGTCCCTCTTAAATGGTACAATCACAGTTCAGAAGAGGAAGAAAACTAAAACCAAAACATGTGAAGCTTATTCTTTTGCAGCATTTTGGTAAAGTCTTTGATCCAAAATCAGCGTTTCAATCAATCTTCCCATATTACATTTTTGCTCCTCCAGTATGCAGCTTAGTAGAATTTATAAACAATTGGAGGGATGTGAAGTTTGTCCACAGTAAATACTTAAGTCACTGCTTATACCAACTCTTCATTTGCTCTGCAGTTTTGTACGTTAACAATCGCTGGGTGAGGCGCGTGAAGAAAGCTGGCTAAAAGATCAACTCCCGCTTTTCGTTTACCCATCTGCTACCATACTGTGAGTTACACGATAACATCACCGCCTTTGTTTTAGAAAGGATAAAATGCATATGAAAATGCATTTTCTTAATGCTTTACAATTTTCTCAGATCCTTCATTAGCATTCCTCCTTCAGGCTACTAGTGTGTTATTTAACATGAATGGAGCAGTACTTGGTCCAACACTCAGTTGTTGTTATAAAGTAATTAGACCCCAAATGCACCCAAATAGTTTCCAGGCTACCATCTGGATAAAACATTCATTGCTTCTTTTGTAGATATTTGGACTCTGATTTAACTCTTTTTTCTCTTAAAAACCAAAAGAGAGAACAAATTAGCAGAGGAGAAGAGAGGATGAGACCAAGTGGTTCAGTGTGATGTAGACCTTGTGGTAAATCAAACTTATAATTATAAATGAAATGGAAGAGTAAGTACATCTGTCAGGCTCTGTAACACAGGTGGGTTTGCTTCCTCAAGATTTCTTTCTCTCTCTTTTTTCTTTTCCTTCTTCATCAGCATATTAATGCTCTTCATCATCATTCTTTGGAAGTGTGGCACATATCACATCTCCCATCCTTCCGAGCATATGGTCTAGAACTATTCAATAGCTGCAATATGATGATTCCGGGCTGCTGAGCACAACTGATTGGCACATTAAACTGCTGGGAGACTCTTATCTGGGGCAGACAGGATTCTTTCCAGTACAGTCCTAAGGGGCCCTCAGTAATGAAAAATAGTAATTCTAAGTCTTTTCCACCTGTCTGTTGCCAGGCATTTTAAAAAGAAGCTTCAATAGTTTTTCTTTGCCTATAACCCGTATTAAAGCAAATCAAGTGTAAGTCAGAAGAACTTGGAGAGTTTCACTAGGGACCCTGCAGTTATCAATTTAGGAATAGGTTTTTCAAAGCTTATTTAGCCCTGCTTTTAACAGTGTAAAGCAACCTAGTCTACAAAAAACAGTTAATACAAATAGGCATCAAATTAACTAAATAAATACAGCAATATGATGTTTGGATTATAATTTAAAAATAAACCTCTTATTTTAAAAGAGATTTTTCCCTTTATTATTGAATCAATAAAGTGTAAAGAAAAAATAGTTTCTTTTGCACATAAGAAAGAGGACGTAAGTCAAAAATCTAACTGAAGATAGAAAATTTACCCAATCTAAACATGTTTCTTCACCTACTGCAGCCTCCTCTTAGCTGAGATTATAGCGATAAGCACACATCCTCTTGCCGGGAACAACAATGAATCAAACAGTTGCTTCCCATCCCCATTTATTCAGCTAAAGGCAAAAAATCAGCTTCCAGACTTGTGACTCTTTACAAAATAAGGGAAGGATTTTCCGAGAACAGAGATTGCCTGAAGAATTACTGTAGGAATTGGATACCGGTATCATGATCTGAGGACAGAGCTTTTGTGGTTGGCATAGTGGCAATTTAAATGGTTTACATGTATTGCCTTTTAACTCAGTAAGATAACGCTTCACTTTCTTTCATCTATAAAACCAGAAAAACTGATTCTTTTCACCCCAGTGTAGGTTTTATTATGGTTAGATCATTAAACAGTGGCTGTGTTGCTCCCTTCCAGGAGAAAAAATTAAATCCTGAAGAGATGTAAGGATGTACAGGACTTTGTAGCAGATATACCTTCTGCAGTAGTGCCCAAAACTAGATAAATGGAGCATCATTAAGTAGTCCTGGAAACATTCTCAATTGCTTTAAATTTTTTATGCACACAGTTTTCTTACTTTATGAACACTGTTTTCTTATGTTTTAAAATTTAGTAACCTTTCTTGCACTGGATGCTTCACATCTCTAAGCTCTAAATAATAGTTCCTGGAAATTGATGAATTTACCACTCTCTGTCATGGTCTTGCAGCTTAGAAAATACGGATACAGAATGGATTTTATTCCATAGGAGTCAGCCTTTCATACTACACAAAGTGTTGGAAATTAGAATTCTTACTTTTGAGATGGCAAAAAGGTTCCAGAGAGAATTCCATACACAGGTCCTCTCCACAAGTATTGCTAAAATTTGTAACTACTGCCTGTTTGCAGGGATTAAC
This sequence comes from Pterocles orientalis, assembly GCA_011057875.1. Lineage (NCBI taxonomy): Eukaryota > Metazoa > Chordata > Aves > Pterocliformes > Pteroclidae > Pterocles > Pterocles orientalis. Next base: position 563,681 of record WKFP01014254.1, read on the forward strand.
TATTATCATTTTTGTTTGAAAAACTTCTCGGAGGAGAAGCAATCACTTTATTTTAAGTCTGCTAGAAAGAAAATGCATGCAAACCACTTATTTTCTCATAAAGATGTGAAATTACTTAAATGATATATTTGTCTTTACGCTTCACTTAAAAACGTGTGAGCGTTTGCATTCTTCATGGACTAACAATTTTTTTTTTTACTTCATTTCCAATGTTTGTGTTTTACAAGTATTTTCCTCCAGCAACACTATACAGTGAGATTCTGACAATGTTATTTCCGTTCAGATTGGCAAAACTGAATTCTTTTTAATGGTGATATATCAAAGCAGTTGGATGCACTAACATTTGTACAGCTCTCCTGATGGATATTTGCAAGACCCCTTATTTTCACATTTATCTACAAAAGATAAAATCATGTGTCTGGAAAACTTTTCGAGTGGATTCTTGCAGATTAGTCTGCTGTGGGAGACAGAGCTGTGAACCTCAGAAGGACAATATCCTGACAAGGAATATCTTAGATATACAGTTGTATGTAAAAAAAAGTAAAAATTAAAAAAAAATAAAAAAATAACTACCCATTTTACCTCTGTTCATGTTTCTTCTATACATGCTTCTCTATAATATAAGAGAGAGTGTTTTGTTTCTTCTGCAGAAGGGTAGATGTCACTAATATGATGTATTTTTTTCAAACATAATAATACAAAATTAGGAATGTCTATGGTAAACCCAAATGTTCAAGACTTGGAATGTACTAAATTTTTCAAGTAGCCTAAGGTGAATGCCTTCTCCCCTGACTGGTTCGTGAAGGTTGCTGAATTGTATTTGGAGATAAATAGAAGACCTGTTTTATTAAAAAATTTAGCTGACAGATTTGTAAAATTAATGTTTTGATTTTAATACATTTAATAAAACAATGCTATCAAAAATCAGCAGCAAAACACAAAACACTGTCTCTTTTCTTATGTGTTGAGGAATATACTTTCATGAATAAAGTTGTACGTTATATACATGTTTATTTAATGAATCAAATGTTTAATTAATCATAAGATATATTGTAATTTGGGGAGACACTTAAAGAGGAGTGTGTGATGGACTTAAATGTCCTCATCTTTTTTGTCTTCTTCCCACTCAAATCTCAGAGATGTGCTCCGTTTCCCGCCTTGACTAGGTATCATGTTCCCTGAATGATTTTAGAAGGTATTCTTCCTTGAGTCAAGCAGTCTGTCATTAGCACAAAGTAATCCTTGCTGTAATGGTCTTTAATTGCCTTTAATTATTTTATATCTGAATTACCATACACTGCAGGACATTTAAAGCTATAATAATAAAATATCTTATTACAGTGGCTTATTGAAGTACTACTGGGCTTTGACTTCTGGGAATCATTCTCAAGTCCAACAGCGATTGTAAATCATTCTGATCTCTGCCGTGTAAGTCAGTGGGGATATTGCATAAGGAAATGAACTTGTAAACTTTAAAACATTAATTCCTACTAGAACCAAAGGTACTACATTTCTTTTCTCATCCTACTTGGGGTAGGGTAGGGTGAAGCTCCAAAATGAAGGCAAACATCCACTATGGCACAAAATCAATGCTTTCTTTTCTCCTAAATACACAATATTTGTGACCTGTAAAACCCCTGAAGCTAGCGCAGTAAGACAAACACTGCTATATAGTTATTAACTCTCCTTATACACACGCCATATCCTGAAATCGCCACTTAAAATCCATGCTTTCAATCTCAGAAAGTTTTAGGGCAAGGTTATTTCAGTAAAGGCAAAGATAAAAGAAAGCCTCTCCTCAACAGGATCTGAGATAGCACAATGATCATTAGAAAAGATGCACAACATGTTTGCTGAAAGTTTTTTAAAAAGAAGTCAACTATATTAGCAGCAGAGGAGGATTTTAATACTAACATCAGGAAATCCATTAAACAAACTCTGAGCAATGACAGTATTTTCCAAGGGACTGTGAGCAAGGTGCCCAGGAGACACAGGACTGCCAGCATGCAGCCATGGTTTTGCTATAGTCAGCACCGCTTCAATATATTCTTAATACTTAGTATTCTTAATAAAATACATTTTAATAAAAAATATATTTGATATATTGTTATATGTGCATTCTCAATATACTCATATATTCTTAATACAAATAGATTCTTAATAAGAATATTCTTAAAATGTATTCTTAATATTTTCAATGAGAATATATTTTTAACAAAAATTAGTCTGCTGTACAACCTTGCACATGCCTCCTCTCTGTGCCAAAAAGTCAACACCTAAAAAAACGCCGGCAGTGGTTCTTCAGCGATACATGGGTATGAGTGGCATACGGTTATCTGGACTCCAAGATTAACTTCAAAGGGCACAAAGTAATCAATACATGAGATGCTGTTATTTTTTGTTTATTATGCAATACGCAGATCACCTGGTGCTCCCAAGGTCCGGGTGTGCTGAACACCACGTAACATGCAGGAGAAAGCTGTAGCCCAAGACTTGGACCACCCCAGCCCAGCTGCAACATAGCAGCAGCAGAGATGGGGAAACCAGTTCCGATTCCAGTCACCGATAGCTGCTGGATTACATCAGCTGACCATGAGCTCTGCTCTTTTAAGCCATCCTGAGGGTTTTGAATCCGTTCAGACCAGTAACCTGCTCTTACCAGGGCAGCAGGACGAGGAAACAGGCAGCACTATTACATCACACCACAGAGTTAAAAACAGCCCCACTGCGACCCTCAACCCCCAGTGCCCTTTTTCCATTTTTTTTTCTAAGCTTACACATTGCAAGGCACATTGCGCTTCCCGATGACACATCACATCTACTTTTAACCTGAAGAAAGTCAAATTGGTCTCCCATAAGGTAACAAATGGAGTTAAAGTACAGCAAACACTCAAGACAGTGTGTATAGGAACTTCACTGGAGAACCAGACAGACATGGGAATCTCAAAACAGAGTACGAGACATAATATCAAATAACTGACCTGGGGTTTCAGATCTTCAGGTGATATTTGCAGAGATACTACAGAAAATAAATCAATAAAACATTCTTATTTCAAAGCATTTTTATGCATCTTTATTGAATTTACTAAACTTTTCTTACTCATCCTTGTGATCACTCTTTTCCTGTCATCAGGTACCTAAGGCAGATGTCAAACAACTGCAGCCCTCTCCATCACAGTCAAATCTGTTCTGTTCTGATGTAACACAGGCATTTTGTCAATATTGTGTACAAAATATGCCCTCAGCAAGCCCAGTCTTTTCATTTTATTGTGTTTTATTTTGTCTTTCATTACTAGCACGTATTAAAAATCACTTACGGAGAAGAAAAGCAAACAGAGACTCTGCTCTCTGGAAGGAGAAATGTCTGATAAATTTGTTGGCAAATGCCTAGAAAACCAGCACAGCTGAGACTGATAAATAAGAATTTTATTAGCATTCAAATTATAACTTGTCCATTCCTCTTCATAATGACAGTTTGACTGAGACAGTGTCCATCTTCAGAGATGAATAACTGTGGCATTTAATAAAGAAATGAGAAAAACATGCTTAGTTTTTAATTTGCTTTAATGACTTTCTTGGCCATGGTTATTTGAAGAAGAGTCTAGCCACCTGCCTTTATTTCCCCTGTTGTTAGATTATGATCTCTCTCTCAAAACAATACTTGAAAATGGCTCATCTGACCAAAATTCAGAAAGTGCTACAGAGCATCTGACTAGAAAGTCAAAAGAAATTTTGCCAGTATCACTAAGCTAAATTCAAGGTATGCGAGCAAAAGTTGTTTCAGCAGAATGATTTATGGTAAAAACCTGGAGAAAACAATTTGTCCTCAATCTTCCTTATAAATAATTAGATTTATTTTCAAACACATTATAGAACTAGGCTCTTCTTTTTCTCTGTTCTGGGGCATCTGATGTTGTTAGACACATTTTCAAGCACACGTTGCATTATGCATGCACAATCCAAACGCAGAGATAAGGGAACTGCTTTGTGCTGTAACTTAGAGACGTACCCTGCCTACCTGTACAAGTATACATGCGAGTCTCATGTGAACCTGACTGCTGTGTGACTATCTGTTCTGAAATACAGGTCAGAAAGTATATTTCTTAAAACAGGCTGCATATTAACCATTCTTTAATGAACATGTTTTTTTAGAGCACTGCAATAAAGGGGTATGCCATCAATGATGGTTTGCTCCAACCATGTTCTTCTTCGTCACAACACAGAATATTTCCACAAGTACCATTCCCCAATTTTCCACAGGACGTATCACACTAACAGTTATTCCCATATTCTTTTCCCATATCGTGAAGAAGTAGCAGGAGGAGTAATTTATGAATAGAGAACACCAAGTGCTAAGACACAAAAAGATGAACTGACCAAAGAACAAGTAAGAGAATGTGCAACAGATCTTAGACTGTGTATGCTAAGCAGAATAAAAATCACCTGTTCCTTATTTTATTGGTCTTTATAGGAAATGTTTCAGACAATTTGCTAGTTATCACCAAAATCACTAATCAGAGGATATTTCAACTCTGTTCTTCAGTGTCCTTCTCCCTTCTACGAACTTTCACGCTTTATTGAGTTAATGACACAGTATGGATTTTTGGTCATCTGTGTTACACATTCAAATATTACATGCTAACATAATTCAAGTTAAATTTCTTAAAGGCACTTAAAAACTAACCCATTTAAAGATATTTAAGTAGTTTATCAGAAAAAAAAAAAGGCAGGGATTACTCAGAAGATTCCTCAGAACCTGAGCTGATACATTCAATTCACTCCTTTCTTTTGCATTACAATTATCCCCAGTTTTAGGGATGTCAAGTTTATATGGAGATGGACCTTCAGCTAAATGGGAAACCGCACAAACTGCATATTACCAACAAGCTATTCGAACATGCTGAATATGAGTTGGATGTTTGACAAGAAGTCAGTCTAACCTTCAGAAATGTAGAGGAATCATATATTCACATTTTTTAACTGTCTAAATGTGCAGTCATACCTGATGAATGCATTACAGACA
>WKFP01014254.1:569955-617397 GCA_011057875.1 Pterocles orientalis
ACCTGAGCTGATACATTCAATTCACTCCTTTCTTTTGCATTACAATTATCCCCAGTTTTAGGGATGTCAAGTTTATATGGAGATGGACCTTCAGCTAAATGGGAAACCGCACAAACTGCATATTACCAACAAGCTATTCGAACATGCTGAATATGAGTTGGATGTTTGACAAGAAGTCAGTCTAACCTTCAGAAATGTAGAGGAATCATATATTCACATTTTTTAACTGTCTAAATGTGCAGTCATACCTGATGAATGCATTACAGACACACCCTGATATCTATGACTGATAAGTAGTCATACTGGCAAAATTCCTTCTTGCAGCTTTAAATCTTCTCCATGCTGCACACATGGCTTCCTCGCGGTGCTGCATTCTACAGTGGGATATTAAAAGTGGACTGAAATGGTGCCACAAAGAAAGGTCAAAGAGGTGAGGCCAAAAACCTCATCAAGTATCTCAAGATGTTGTCGCCGTTCATTACACAGAGTAGTAAGTTAGTGCATCATGCAAATTAAAGTTTATATGAGCATTACACCACCCAAAAACCACACCTAAAGGCACAACATAGTGGCCACCTAATTGTAACAGTCCTCCTGTGCAGTTATATAAAATCCTATCTTAGTAAAAATTCCAAGATTTAGCAAAGTATTTTAGTTCCTGGGAACCTGGCAATTTCTTCTTACTGAAGATCTGGGAATGCATCTCTGTGCCGAGTTACAAAAGGTTCTCAAGTATGATAATTAATTGAAATGAAGAACTCCCATGTGGCACCAGATTCACATCGGATTAGAATGAGCAAACAGGTTTCCTAGTCAATGGAGTATTTGTTTTACATTCATGGAAAATGTATTCATAAAAAAGTAGTTCAGATGGTTCAAAAAGCACCTTGTTTACACAATTTTAACCTTTGTAATGTAAATCAAAATATCCTGCCTATTAAAAATACAAAGCCAAGAACTTCTGTTATGCTAAAAAAATAAACATCTTTTAAAGCAGCAGAGGTTTCCACTTAGATTCAACACTACCTGGTTTTACACAAATTCCTGGATTAGTAGGGGCTCCCAATATTAGAGTACATCTGGTGTGATTGGTGTTAACATGCCAAAATTCAGTACAAGTTCAGACGCATATTCATTGTGTGGCTTTGCAACAGGTGGGAAGCATTATATGCAGAAGCAAGCATCCTCTATGCATACAGTGCATCCTCACAGAAATACTTCTGGACTGATTTTTAAAATTACTTTGATGTAATAAAAGTGAATTTTATAATCAATAAATTCTTTGGATTTTGAGGAGAGGGGTGATCTCAAAAGAACTTGCTTCCAGATTTTATTTTACTATTAAATTTCCTAGTCCATGTGTGCACCCAAAAAAAAAAAAAAACTGCGTTACAGCCGTGTGACATTTAAAGATATCTGCCTAGAATATTTATCATTTGGATATGTACAGTGTTCCAGTGAATTGACCATTTTTTCTTTTTACATCTTTTTGACATATTCACACTTCATTAGTATTTCCTCTCTTTCCACAATCGTGACAAGCTAGGCTGCAAATTAATACTCTGAACAGCTTCCTGAATTCTCTTTCCTTCTGTGAGCTATAACTAATTTTGCATGCGTTTTGTTAATGCCTTCCTAATTATCTCACCAACTGCTGCAACACAGCAGTAATGGCTTACTGCTACTGGTGAGGATGAGGCATTTTTCTCACCCCATGAAAGCAGGAGATGTGGAATTCTTGCTGCTCCCAACAGGCTTCCTGGGTATGGCGAGAGATCCCTTCCATATCTTCACGTGCTCTCATAAGACGAAGACTTTTCTACAAACTGTTGCAAAGCCACAAATGATGAATACACGATGAGAATGTCATGGTGGTAGATAAGAGTCAGAGTGAAGACGTTAAAAAACCAGCTGTCAACCATTCTCTTAACTTATCCTTGCTCTCCTGACTTAAAATTTCACAATACGAGAGAAGGGCAAGATTTAACGGCGTACCCCGAAGCAGAAGAAACAATACCCCTTGTACTCAGATGAAGTAAGAACACAAGCTGGAGTCAGCATTCAGACACACAGCTGTTAAACACAGCTCAAGAGTTCCATTTGGACAGATTTCAGGAGAGGCTCTTGCTGAATTTTAAATATGGCTTTTCCTTGAATAATGTGGTAAAGACAGAGAGTGCTTTCCAGGATATAGAGAATGCAATGGATTTACTGCAAGTGCTTTGCTTGTAATCACACTTTGCCCATTCTGATGGAAAATTATTATACTTGATGATTTTTTTAGCATTTTTGTCCATGCTTCAAAGAGGAGGTGAGACAAGACAATGTCTGAAAGAGTGTGCCCTGGACAAACTCAGAAAACACCCGTTTTTCTTAATAATAATAATGAAAAAACCCCTGCAAAATAGATATGTGATACTTAAAACTGTAAGGATGACTACTTTTAGTGCGTATATTTGCACTAATGCATGGATCTGTATAATTCAACATGTATTCACAGCTGCCCTATATTCTTGAGTTCACTTGATTTACAAAAGAGATGCTCAGCTGATAAAAATACTGATAGTTGTATTGATTTCCTAGAGCTATGTTTATTTAAACCAGTCCAGAAATATAGTTCCACAGATATCACTGTAAACTCATCTGTGTGGACCTAAATGTGCAGCACTGCAAAAATCACAAGTACCTACCCTCTGTTTTTACATATTTCCTCTTGCCCTAGAGAACTTAAACAGAAACTGCAGTTTCCCACATCATATTTTGAAAGAGAACATCAGAGTGCATCAAGAAAAAGCATTTTTCTGATCCAGATCCTGACACTTCCCAAATGCAGAATGTAAAGCTGTCTAGTGTTAGTGCTGAGCTGTCTGCACTCATCAGATTGACTTGTCCCCTCTTCTGCAGATTCAGTTTACCGAGGGGATTCAAAATGAGAGAGAGAAAAGGAGAAAAGAGAGAGAACGAGGAACTGAAGCACAGCTCCATGCCATCTCTGTCATTAAAACAGCCCGATAACTCCAGTATTATTAAAACATGAATGTGGAACACCAAGCAATGATGTAATATTCTGATGCCATCTGCTTCAAGATCTAACATTTCCATAGCAGTATGTCCACACAGCTCACACAGTACATCACAAACTGAATGTCATGTATATAGTATAAAAAAGAAATCACTGCTGAAAACTGTTACCAAGAGATAACTTTCTATCTACTTTCACCTTTCTTTGCTCCCTTCTTACAAACTCTTGTTAAAATTTTCCTCTGCTTTTGAGAAAGATGAATTGCATCTGAAGCCACTAATAAGTAGAAATATACATCTAAAATGCATCAGATACTTAGAGACACGAGTGCACATGGCATGAATTTATTAGCCAAACAGAACTCTCATCACACCAGTTACAATTCCATTTTCACCTGCCTAAGGGGGTGTTGGCATTAATATTACTTCGTGCTTATGAGCACCCCCAGGATCTAGGCAATCCTTGTTATTTTTATTATTTCAACTCTTCAGATCTGATCCTACTTAATACCAAGAATTTGTGAAAGGTGCTATGTCTTCAATTCACATAGACTTTGTTAGAAACTGGGAATGGCTGAACTAGGACCACTTTCTACCAATATTTTTTTAATGCACATCAACTTTTTGACATATATATATATATAACCAGTATATATATAAAACCTATATATCTATAAAAAAACTATATATATATATATAAAAAAATATATATGCACTTCCTGCTGTAGTTGACCAAACATAGAAAGCATAATCTGGACCCTTCAGGATATCTAAAATGGCTGTATCTGTTAAAAAAAAAAAAAATCATCCAAATATTGTAAATTCCTTTTACAAAAGCCTAATCATCCAAATTTCACAATTGGAGAAGCAGCGACAAAGACAGGTTAATCTGCTCTTGAGTACATAGCATAGTTGAGACTAGACACTTTGTTTTGTTTTGCAAGATCAGAATGACCTTCCCTGTTCTAGAAGTAGTCCTCCATGTACTATTCTATGGCACAAAAGATTTCTAATAAGATAGCCTGGAGAAGCAGTATCCTTCTGGCACCACTAAAATCTTTATTGTCTTTCCTTATCTTAGGTTAGACAAGCACCAACATTCCTTTTATTTTACTTTCACTTCTGATGTATTTATTAATCTCTTGCCCCGGTTCTATCTTAGTTACACTTAAATCCCTACGACTCCCAGTGGTAGGGATGGAATTGTCTAATTACACCACAGTTTATTGGATTTTGCATTTAAACAGGATCCAGCTACCTCCACGTTTGTCTCCACTGCAATGAGATAATGAATTTCAACACCTGGAAAGTAATTTTGATTTGAAATGAGCTCACTGGAGTTGATGATCCAGTTCAAAAAAGTGTTTGTTGAGGGGTGGGAGAGTCACAACAGAATGCATCATTATCTTATTAATGAGAAAGAAACTAAGCAGGTGTTGAATACTCGCTGGCCTTAAAAAGAGAAATGCAATGAGCAGCCACCAGGTGTGAGATTCTACTTTGCAGCAGTAAGTTTATCTGCCCCAAAGGTATACTCCCAAAAGGTATCATTAGAAATGAATATTTAAAAGGCATGTGCCTGATAAGAAGGAAAAGTGAATGAATATTAAAGCCTAATTCAAATGGGTTAGAAAGCGACACCTGATAAAATCTAAAGGACACCTATCATCTACGTAGCTTTTTAAAGTTCCATTCTCAGTATGGAATTTGAGCGATAGAGAAATGAAGACATATAACTGTCTCCTCTGGTTCTGATGAGCAGAAAACAACTATTGGGAACCTTATGCTAATTATATATCAAGAGTTCAGACACTGCTATCTCAGAAACAGTCAGCAAGGAACAGTTAAGTGCAGTAACCACCTTTCTAAATGCCTTCCTTTTAAACTCGATTTGCAAAAAAATACAGCAGGTGCCAAGGAGACTGTTAACAAGAGTTTCTATTCACGTGCATTTTGCATTTCAGTACAAAACACTATGGCAGAAAAGCACATGAAACCTCAGCAGTGACACATCCGTCCTGACAAGCCCATAACATGGCATCACAGAGCCCCATCTGGCCAGGGGAGCCCTTCGGTGTCAACCAGGCTCCAGAATCAGCAGCAGACTTGTCAGGCAAAAGACTAGGAGGTGACTGTTAGGTTTACTCCACATGTCAAGGATGGGGAAGGGGTTAAGCCTGTTCATTCCTTGTGAAAGAGATTGTATAGTTCATCGAGTGAATTAAAAACCTTTCTTCTTTACGTTGTCAGGTCACCTCTTCTCTTGATTATAGAAAAGATAATCCAGGAACACCAACCTGCTGCATTCCAATTAGAGCAAGGGTTTGCTTATTTTCACTGCCTTCAAAGACGACCTGGACAAGGTTCTCTCACACAGCATTTCTCTTAATGGCACCTCTATCATGTGCCCTATGAGCACTTCACATCTGGTGCTGCCTTGTCCCTGTCCAGACTCTTTCCAGCTGTAGCTGTCGGGATTTTATATTTGGAAATAGCAGCGGGTTTAGGACAATTAACGCCCTTGTGTTTGCAAATAACAGTCTAAGAGGACAAGCTAGGTAACTTTCCTGGAGAAAGGCAAGGCAGCGGGAAGACGGGCAGGTCCGTGCTGAAGGGATGTGCGGGGATACCATTGTCCTTTTGTTCAGAAAAGAAATGCAGGACTTTCTTCACTACGTATGAAGCCTCACCTGTCATTCCTGATGCCTTCTAAGGGTTAGAGTTTAACTTTAAACTGAAAAAAAGTCACAAACCCTTTCTAGGGACCATAAGATACTAAGTTTGTATGCAAAAGGTGTCTTTGCCGTAGTGCATTTTTAGAGAACCAGAGTTCTCGGTTTCCATCTGGCAGGCACACAGGGTGCATATAGGTGCCAGTTTCACGGGAATTCAGGATTCAGCAGAATTCATCTTAAAAACAGGTGGCATTGTAAGGCTGTGGGGCTGTTTGCTAATTTAAGAGACCCATAACCCGGCTAGAGCTCATTAGATTCCAACAGCGACAATCAGGGTTCTCTGAGCTCGTATTTGGGCTCAGCCTTCCAAAGTAAAGGACAACAAACTAAGCTCAGAGCTTGCACTGGAACTAGAGTTATTTAATACCATCAGTAGCATTTTATGGCGAAAGGGGAGCAGCAGTGCTAACATGCAGTCATAAAATATATTTTCATTTTGAATGTTTGCCATGTTTGAGTGAAATTTTCACTCTGGCTATCGCACGTGAAAAACAATTTATTTTGTCACAATGAAACTAACAACATTGCTCCAAGTAAAAAAGGATTTAACAAAAAAAGGATTAACAAGTAGGTTTTGTTCTCAAGTTTTCTCCCTGTATTTAATAAAATACGTGCATAGCACCAGAAATGTCATTTGTCTGTTGTCAATAAAATACAGTAACAAGGCAAACATAAAAAAAGGATTAATGATCCAAAAGTATCATAGTTTCACAAGCTAATCATTTGCAACAAGTATAATGTATCGACTGGTATAAATGCCCAAAGTTTTAATATTCAGTCCAATGTTTAATATATTTATTAATGGCAGTGGGGATGAACAACGAGGCAGCAGTATTTGCAAACAGCAGATCCAGTTCAGGGAAAGCTGTGAAGAATTCTGAGGGAATTTTGCCATGCTGGGTGAATAGGCAAATGGGCGAACAAGTGCAAAGGGAAGGAAATAATTTAAGCTATTTGCACTCTTTATGGGATTGGACCCGGTTGTTGCAACATAGGAAGCTCAGTGAGAACCTCTGTTCACAACGTTATCGCATTAAGATGCATCAGGTATGAGTGGGAAATGATGTGCCATACATTTTAGTTCAGCCTCCTCTGGAATGCTATATGCTGTGCTAAAGAAGGGCAATAAAAATAATACAAGCATAGAGAAACTCTCGAGACTGTAAGACTTAGACAGTTTATCTTGGAGAAAGAGCCAAATAACATAGGACGTGAAAAGGGCAGATTCAAAAACAAAATGACAGAGAAGATGGATCTGACATTACCATTCCGCACATATCATAAAGCAAGAGCAGAAGGAAAGCTAATGAAAATGAAAGCTGGTGGAATTGAAGTCATGGAATAAACACCTTCACTGTGCACAGTTAGACTGTGAAACTCCCTGCCACTAGGTACTGGATGCAAAGATGTGCATATCGGAGTCTGTTCTATTTCAATTGGGACTGGACATTTATACATGTATAGCAAGGATATCCTGAATTAGAACTACAGAAAAGAATACTGAAAAGAAAATTTAACCTCATTCTCTAGGGTTAAGTCGATATCTAAGTAGTGCAGTTTAAAATCTGACCTCAGGGAAGAAGATATGAAAGAAGAAGGATATGAAAACATTATTTTACATGTATCTGCCTTGCATTCTCCAAAGTATCCGCTACAAACCACTATCAGAAGGCAAATCCTCAGCAAGATGGACCACATTTACTACAGCAATTCATGTCTGTTAATGACTAGCTTTCCAAAACAAATTATGATTTTATACATTTTTAAACACCAAGTTGTGCAGTCTCTCCCCCGGTAGACACTTTCTGTACCAGAAATGACTCCAGAAAGGAGTCGGAATGTCTGCCGACTCAGACACGCAGACTCACCAGCCTCAGAGGCAAAAGAACGAGGCTTCGCTGTTTGTGATTTTGCATATCTGTTTAGGCCTGCATATGGATGTTTATCCTAGTGTCCATCTGGGCTGTCTAAAAACCGTCTTAACATATACTCTGATCCTTCTGGAAATGTGTAACACCTGCAGGCAGAGGTCTGAAACTAGAAAACTGAAAGTTGCCAAACTGTGAAGAGTTGCACTATAAATTACTCATGCCAAAAATTGTAATCATATGTATCAAGCAACCTTAAAGTTACTCATTAAAAACAAACAAAAGAACCAGTTCTACTTACTGCTTCTGATTGTTTCCCTTGGCTACAAGATTTAAATCAATAGGACTGAAGGGAAATTGCTGTTGCTGTTTTGATCCATTAAAAAAATAATAAACAAAGCCCCACTCCCCTTAAGCAATCACAAAAAAAAGAAGATACAAACTTCCAGTATCTTTTATGTTTCCACAGTTTGCTTGCTGTGGTGCAAGAACACTTTCTTTTTTCTTTTTCTTTTTTTTTTTTCCCCCACTGTAGTATAATAGAGAAAAATGTGATTGCAGAAAAAAGTCTAATAACCCCACTGCCTGATGCCTGAAATTACTCTCCAAGAGAAAAGGCTTTCACTGGAAACACATCATTTCAAATTCCTTCTTCTTCAATGACTTTGAAAACACCTCTTTCTCAGAGGAACTCTGGCTAAGATGTACACAACAATAATGTTATCAGCTGTACCTACAAGATTCTGGATATTCATGCGTTGCCAGCTAGTTTCCATTGCAGCAAAAGGCAACAGGCTAAGAAAAAAGAAAGAAAAAACAACCCCACAAAAACCAGAACCCCCACCAAAGCCCTTCAATCTTCTTTTGCCATGTTCAAAGATGACCCAATATAATAATAACTTCTGCAAGGATGTTTTACAGCATTTAGGGAGCAGTGAGATTATGCTCTTCTCCTTTCATAGAGGCCACAGAGGTGTCAAAAAATCTGTGGGACCATCTTTTCATTTGCACACAGACCAGCATAACATCCTGCACATTAGAGAATAACTAAACCCAACCTGCTGCTTGTAAAGAACTCCCAAATGAATGCTGACTACTCAAATCAAAATAATCTCCCTGCTTTCACACTATGAGTTAGCTCTTATCTGGCCCTTGTAAGAAGGTTTAATCAGGAGAAAAACAACTCTCCAATAAAAGCAATTTTTTATCAAATGGTCAGTCCACAAATTCATATCAAATTAGGGTTTTCATGCTGGAAAAGCTGAATTCATCATTTTCAATTAATTTCACTTTCATAAAATGAAAGTGGCTACACAGGTGAAATATCAGACAGCACAATCCAGACATAGCTTGGCATCTTAGTCGATACAGCTTCAGTTTATTAGTGTAGCAACTAAACTTTAAACAGCAGCACATTTGGGATGGATAGTCATAATTATTCAATGGGGCACAAAATAATTTGTTACAGCCACTTGGTTTTATCATGACTTGGTGTTGGAAAGTGACAAGCACCATAACTCAATGGCATTTTGAAAACTCTTAATAATTTGGTCCTTCAAAAATTTGTTTTCACTAGGTAATCTAGGTCTGGCTTAGAGCAATTAGTTTCATATGTGTATATACTACCTCAATGTATCTTATGGCAAGAATGAAAATGATGAAAAGGCCCTGTCATGGTTCAAACTAATAGATCCTCCAACCTCTTTGTGAATTCTCCAAGCATAACCTCCTCAGCTGCTACACTTCAAGTCTTTTATCTCAGACAAATCACATGAAGCTTTCAGACCAGAAAATGTCCTACTGATTAACCGTTCTTATCAAGAGGGCAGTCCTCTAACCTTATTTATTTTTTCTACTGTCTATTGCCTCCTCTGAATGCTGTATTCTGTTCTCCCTCATTACTGGTAGAGTATTCCTCAAACTGCCAGACCCTGATTCCCTCTGTCCCTGGGCTCTGTGTTGTCCCCCAGCCCTCTCTCTGCCCCTCCTAGCCACTGTGTCCCCTCTCCTCTCCCTCTGCTGTGAAAGCTGCTGTCCTGTGGTCTGCTTTCAGCCTGATTCAGTGCTGCTTAGGGTTGGTGAAACTGCGCTGTTGCCAAACAAGACGCCACAGCCTTAGTGTCCTTTTATTTCAACATTCAAAACAAGAGAGCCCTGGACACACCTGACAAACGTGCCTTGGTCCTGAATCCTGGAGGACGTAATTTTTAAGCAAAGTCCTTTGTCCTCTGTATCCACTCAAATTGGGTTTTCAAATTGTGAAAATTACACATAAAAACACAGACTAAGGAAAGTATTATTTTGTGAGTGCGATAAAAAGATAGCCACCTGGCTCCCTTGCCCTTCTAGAGTCACTAGAATTACTCTAGAGTCACCTTATATTCAGGAAACATCTTCTGAGCATTCAGATAAGTGAATAAGGTACACAGCATTCATAACTTCACTTAAAATTCATCACATACAGATTAACATCTAAAGAGAATAAAGAATATATTATCATATTAGAACTTACACTTTTCTTCCATTTTGAATTCAAACAGCTGTGAAAATCCCAGCTTCACTTGCCATACTGCCAGGAAGATTCCCATAACTTTGTGCTATGTTCTGTATTGGATACTGCTTCCCTCTAGTGTGCAGTCCTTGTAAAACCCCAGTGATGCCAGACTTCGTAATCCTTAAGATTTACTCCAAAACAAACGCAGCTGCAAAGCTGTAACGTCTTTAAAGCATGTCACCTTGCAAAATCATCTGACTTCTTTTCAGACTACAAACAGAGTTTGGTTCTAGCATCTTTGCCATCCTCTCAGTACCACCAGCATACCTAAATAGGATAAAGCAGCCGTGAAGCTCAAGAAGAAACTTAACAGTGCAAGATGTTCTCCTGACACTACGGAAAACTCAGACTACTATCGAGGATTTGTATGAGATGATTAGTAATAGGTAACTGATTACTCCTTAGATCAAGTAATCAGATATTTGTTATAGAGTGTTTTGTCAAAGGAAATTCAAGGTGTCAAAATTTATTATAGTCTCCTTCAAAAGGGATGATTGTTTTAAGTCAATTTTCCACCAACCTATATTTAATTTACAAGTCTGCAGTAAAGTAGCACAATCATTTTGAGCGTTATTTGAATCAATGTAACACTTTTATCTTGCTGATAATCTGACTTTTGCCTAAATTCTAGATAACGGAGAATAAGCACTCAAGGAGAGATCTATTTATGACATTTCAAAGATAATTGAGCTTCTGTCCTTTCTCTGAATATTATGGGTATTACAGGATACACTTTCAGAACTAGCTACTTAAACTGGGCATTCAAGCCCTGCATTCACATGCAAAAAAAAAGAACATTAAACTTTCCCCTTAGACCATCTTTCAAAATTGTCTTAGAAAAAAGATTTTTTTCTCTCTCTCAAGTTTCAAAATCACCTGTTAATGCACTATATCAACCTGCCATTGTGCTGTGAGAGAGGGGAGAGACACGGAACCCTTGACTGCATACTCAAAATTAATGGTCCCTGCTTTACTCCATCCTCAAGTACTTCCCTAAGTACAGAAGTAATTCTCTTAAACTAAGTATGTTATCAGTAACCCATAAAGACTATCTAGTAGCTGAACAGATACAGATTCATTCCTTCTCTTTCTCAGTCTGCTTTCACGGGCAACTTGCACATTCCCTGAGCAGAAGTCCCATGACTTCTCTTTAGCTCCTCTTCCACTAACATGCCTGTCAACCAGCAGCGCCTGTCACAGCGACTCTTGGAGCAGGCGAGGAGCTGTGCAGCTGTACAGATTTGTAGCCTGGAGACAATCAAACAAATTTAAGTAAACAAGTTTGATAACAACCATCAACATTGCAACAACTAGACAGATGAAAAAAATGTTAATAGCAAGTAGGTAGAAAGGAACTGTACATATACACGTGTTCTTTTACTATTTTTATGTAACTTGAATTTCCAGGGTCCCTGAGAAATGTGGGAACCCAGAAGTATGAATGCATGCATTAACAAAAATGTATTAAGGCAGTCTGGAACCATTCTGGGAAAACATCAGTAAGATATTGTGCTCTAAATGAATGTTAGGCTGATTCTGAAGAAAAATGTACCTTGATGGTATCCTGAGAATGGTTGATTCACAAGATGAACAGGTTATCTAAGAGATAATACGTTGATGGATAGGCTGCCTTTACTGAGAAAACCACTTAAACTTTTATAAGAATCATATAATTTAACCATGTGGGGAATCATCAAAGCTGATCAAATCTCACAGCACAAGCAGAGTCATCTCTGTGTTGACTATGAGAGTGCATCAAACTCCAATGAGTTGCACCGGCACTTCCTCTTTTTCCCAAAGAAAATATACAGAATTGTCCTTCTGCAAACTACAGTTGTACTTCTGCATTGCTGCTTGTGGAAGTACTAGTTCATTATTATTACAGGTGAGACTGTAAATCAGGTGTAAAACCAGTGATAGAAGAATGTGCGCACCCTCACGCCTCTCAGGTGCAGGCTCGCAGGACATTTAGTATCATAGCATCTTGTTAATTTTGATGTTCTGCAGTTTGTAAGTTGGCGTCAAGGGACTGAATTCATATTCACCCAGACACCTTTGGGAGTTTTTGGTTTTGAACATGCTTCTATTAAAGAAACCATTATCCTCTTTCTTCTACTCCCTCAAAACATTCTGTTTGCTCAGCTGCTGGATCAGGAGCAGAAATAAAACAGTGTACCTTTCAAATAATTTAGGGCACACACCACACCGTCAAGTAAGAACTTTTCACACCTTATCAAAATATTCATAAGCTGGGGAGGACAAAGGCTGTTTTTTCCCTTCTTTCTAGTTCTCTGTGTCCACCAGTCTAGTATGTGGGGGTTAACGACCCTATTTCTAGGCTCATTACTAGTACAACCTTCTGTACAACAGACAAAGGTGTAATCACTTTATCTTTTCAGACCACTTTACTCACATTTTGGGCATAGTTAAGCCAGCTCTGCTAGTTTATCACATAAATTCAGCTCCCACTCCTTTCCATTTTGGCCACTTACTCACACTTCTGAACTGAAGTTCACTGGCCTCTAAATTTACTGAAATGGTCAGAGTTAAAAGCATGCCTTTAAAAACAACAGCAGAAAGAAAAAAAAAAGAAAAAAAGGGAAAAAATGCAGGGTTACATGGTGAG
This sequence comes from Pterocles orientalis, assembly GCA_011057875.1. Lineage (NCBI taxonomy): Eukaryota > Metazoa > Chordata > Aves > Pterocliformes > Pteroclidae > Pterocles > Pterocles orientalis. The sequence goes on from WKFP01014254.1 coordinate 582,760, forward strand.
TGTTCAGAGAAAAGGGTAAGAAATTTTTTGGGCAATTTTGTTGCTGAAGTGAAATACACCTGATACATATCACCATTCTTTCAGGTAGTGACGAGACTTGTTTAAACAGTGCCTGGTATAATATGGCCTGGGTCACCCATGGGAATCCTAGGTAGCGTAATACAAATAATTACAAATTAAAAGCAAATACACCACTTAAATCTTCAGGGTTTCTTTCCTGTGAGGTTCCTTTTACTTCAGTTGTATTATTTCACCAGCAAGAACGTGGGATTATTGAATCCCTAAGTTATTTTTAACAAAGTAGCAGAAATGTTAAATGCTTATCACACATTAAAAATCACTAATTTATAGAATATAAACCATAACACAAGAGACCATATTTGAACAGGCGCATCAAATTCAGCCTTGATTTTGAAACAAAAAGATATTTTTTTTTCCCCTTAAAGCCCAGAGGGTTTATGCCTCCAGATACATAGTTTGCAAAACTACTAACTCTCTAACGATGGGAACTCTCCAAAAACCATTATATCTTTTTTTTTCACACGCCTGTATTTAAAATCCTCTGGTATCATCACAATGGTATTTTCATGTAGTTTTTACATCAGAATCTAATAGAGAGCCATGCTCACGCTTGTAACAGCAATGAATTGATAGATGCCCATCTGTCTCATTTTTTTAATCCATTCAAAGTGTTTTCAGCCTGTGGCTGTGCCTGAGGCAAAGTTATATCATCTTGACACAAAGAAATACAAAGTCTTGCCTTGGAGATTTCCCCTTCTTGAAAGTAGCAGTACTGTAAAAGCATCAAGGTGTTATAATTAAAAATGTACCAATTAGTTATATCCAATTAGTTATAGAGTCAGCTAAAAGAAAATGACCATTAAGAATTATTTTCATCTATCTAGCAGGCTTTTAATTGTTCTTCTATGTTTGTACTTTTAAATTACTGAGCAAAATGCAGTGGTCCTTGCAGAAAAAGCATACCAAGTGTATCTTAAATGCCCCCAAGAATTACTAATGTATGAACCCCGCGTACTTTTTGTTATGTATACATTTAACCTGCCTTTGAAAAGACATCAATTAAGATGCAGATTTTCTGACCACTGCTTTGGGCAGCTGAATACAAATGTCTCTCTCTAGAAATGCTAATGTCATTTTAATAACAGACATGAAATTCAAATTTTAATTAAGGAATACTTCATTTTTATTATTTGATCCTTTCTGGTATGTATACAAATGTGGAAAACAATTAGAAACACCACAACAAAAGAAATAACTAGGCTCTGCAGGCTGGTATCACAACATTTAGGGCAATTTCAAGCTTTTACCACCACGTTGCATTAGCAAATTCCCTCCTTCATGCAAACTTTACTAAACAAAATCATCAGCTCTTTAGCCATTTAAAATGAATAAGATACATTAACAAGAAAATGAGCATTTTATCTTGTTAGGAAGGGGAATAAAATTATTCCTGCATAAATTAAAACCCAGAAATCAGTTCTACTTGGACAAATCTGTGCAAACAAGTTCCTTTTCATGAGCAGCTTTATTTTATTTTAATTAAATGACAGACTCAACCCACTGCAAATAATTGTGGTGTTAATCTCACTACATTATTTTGAACAGAAACTGAGGAAAAACTGGTCAATTTTTAATCAATTGCCTTGGAGGAAGAGAGTGTTTTTTGACAGACTTGCAAAATGGATGAAGCACAAAATGAGATAATTAGGAGATGTTTGTCCTAGAGGGTGCAAAGTCTGTAATTACATGTAAAAAGTTTCCTTATACCCTTATGTTAACCCCTTTGCATGCATGAACAATGTATGCTCATAGAAAAACTCAGCAAAGGAGGGGTTTGGTATTGTGTGAGCTATTTAAACCTGTGCTTACTTTATTATGCTAATGAAGGTCTTAGTCAACAGACTTTCACCTTAGGCAATCTTCTGCAAACTAAATTAATAAAACATTAAAATTTGCCATGTACTTACTTTGCTTATAATACATATACAAAGTACATAAATTGAAATGATGATTGTTTAAACCTAACTTAGAAAATCTAAAATTTCAATATTTACTTTTTCCTTTATTATGGTCCCTTTCACTACTGCCAAAATAATATAACAAAAACTAAGAGCACAGCGCAGAAAACACCAACATAGAGACAGTATTTTCACAGGAAAGTAAATTACCTGGATTACCTGGTGGATAACATAGTCTGACATTATCACAGAACCATAGAAGAGTTTGAGTTGGAAGGGAGCTCAAAGATCATCCAGTTCCACCCCCTGCCATGGGCAGGGACACCTCCCACTAGCCCCAGTTGCTCAAAGCCTCATCCAGCCTGGCCTTGAACCCCTCCAGGGATGGGGCATCCACAGCTTCTCTGGGCAATCTGCGCACAGGAGAAATTTTTTTCCTAATATCTAATCTAAATCTCTCTTCTTTCAGCCTAAAACTGTTACCCCTCATCCTATCACTACACCCCCTGACCAAGAGCCCCCCCATCTCTCCTGTAGCCCCCTTTCAGCACTGGAAGGTTCTCAAAGGTCTCCCTGGAGCCTTCTCTTCTCCAGGCTGAACAACCCCAACTCTCAGCCTGTCCTGGGATGGGAGGTGCTCCAGCCCTCTGACCATCTTTGTGACCCTCCTCAGAAGCAAAAAAGTAGAAAATCTAGAGATGGTGTAAAGACCCAGCCGTAGAAGAAAAGTTTTCACCAGAAGGGGAGTAAGAGAGTCTTTCTTGTCTCGTTAAGAGGCTTTGATCAGACTTCTCACAGATGCTGGGAAACACTGGGGTGTTTGCACTGTTTTCACTCTCTCTATTCATAGGACTACATAAGCCTTAGAAAATCTTAAAATGTTATCTTATTGCATGTAAAATTATAAGATGGATTTGGAAACATTTTCCTAATACAAAATCAGAACAGTCTTCCTTTTAATTATCATGTTTTGTTTTTCAATACCTTATGTTATAAGGTTAAGATCTTTCAGAAAAATGATACCTACATGAGAGCAGAGCAAACATGTCAGGGAACTTTGTATTTCTTACCAAGCATTGGAACGCGAGCCCTAACTATATAAAACTGGAATTACAGCAGTGAAAAGCAGCAAGTCAAAGTGCTGCTCTTATTCCAACCACAGATTTGGTTCCGTAAATTGAATTATTCTGCAGAAGCTGCCCAGCACCTGGTTACATTTTAGAAGTCATCTTTAAAAAGAAAATTTTAAAAGCAAAACACAAGAAGCTGAAGAAATACGTCTCTGTGTCCAGTTCTGAATTGACTTTCAAGGATTCAGCTAAGAAATTTTGGATAACATTTTAAACTTAACTGATGTAAGTTCACTCCTTGCTCATCTAATAGCAAGTAGTGCATGCCATTAGACAAGACTAATATCTGAGGGATTCAGCAAGCCTTGCATGAGAAGAATTTAACAAATTTTGCCAAAATTTTGCAAAAATCAAACCTATGGCATGTTGTGAGGAATATAATCAACATAATAAACTAATAATGTTCTACTAATAACACTTTCACCTGCAAGAAGCAACAGAGTTTACAAATTTGCATCTGGCTTTTAACAGCACAGCAAAGTAAGCCACATACTTCATCCTGGTCCTAGATTTTTCTCACTTTTGGGTTATTTTTTCATCCTTTTTCATGGTTTTCTGCCCATCTATGAAGGTACACATCTGTTACTATCAACACCTAAATTGCACATCAGTGTTTCTGACGAAAATAAAAAATGTCATGGCAATAAGAGAATGTTTTGAAAGCAAGCCAGTTTGTCAGTAAATTATAAGCTTCATTATCATAAACCTCTAACAAATTGAACTCATATCTCATTAACTGAGAGCACAATATGACTGCAGCATAATTCGTCTCCCAGAAGAGTGCTTATCTATAGGGGGAAAAAAAGAAAAGAAAAATTCTGCTGAGAGGTGCCACTAATGATAGCATTAAATTTATTTATTAAAGAGAGCCTGAACATTTCTGAAAATGCAGATTTCCAACTTCAGCTATGCTGTGTCAATGAAGTAAAATACTGTACTAATAAATTTTATGAGTTTTAACTCTTCTCTATCACAGAATTGCACTTTAATTTAAACATAGAAAAATATTTTCTCTTGGGTTTTATTTTTGTTTGCTTGCAACTTTTCTGTCCCTTCCAAAATAATAATCTGTAAACTGAACACTCTCATGACCTGCTCTACACTTTGGGCACATTCATAAGGAATATTAAAGAAAAACTACCCAGCTGTTATTGAGCTTGCCATGCTTAGTTTCTGTTCCTAAAGAAATGTCTTGCGTTTCTATAGACGGTTGGAAACTAAGCTACAGAATCCACTGATAGAAGTCTGCTTTGCAATGCATGAAATAAAGCACTATAGTGATAATATTAATTAATGAAGGTAAACATGACATTAGTATTTCCAATCACTTAACACTTTGAAAAAATTACCACTTGTTGCTCTCAACCAACATCCTGAACGCATACTGCTGTCAAGTGAGTTCCCTTAGTTGTTCGATAAAAAGTCCACTGTCTAGTGTGAAAGGACACAACCACAGGTCTCACCAAATCCTGAAAAACAATGTCTTGCCACAGCACATCTCTATGCATGCTGCTTGAAGATAGCACTCAAAAAATGATTTTAACTCCCTGACAGCCTTCCTCCTGGTCCTCTTCTATATCTGGTGAGGTTTTTAGGGACTGCGTGTTGCTGAAAGTCTGAGTAATTTGCTTTGATCTGGGTATCACTCTCAGACTCTCCTATTTTGGTACTTATGAAACTCTTGAGAGAAACCATAGGTCTCCAACCATCAATAAATTCAAATAAACATCGCTCTATTATCAACAGTGTTTTCAGCACAAATCCAAAACATAGCCTCATTCCAGCTACTGTGAAGAAAACTAACTCTATCCCGGCAAAAGCTACCACACCATGCAAACACGTATCCTTGAGATCTTAAAAATCACACATTTTCCAGCTGAAATGCACCTTTCTTTATGCAGCAACTGCATGCATTGGAATGAAATTCATCTGTATGCTATAGCATACAGAATACGTGGAAGGTGGAATTCTAAGGAGACAGCATGATAGAATTTGTTTTTGAAAGCATGCCTATAATAGAAAAATTTACAGACAAAATGTTAATATGAACATGTCTTGCAAAAATTACTAGGTGTGAAACTCAAAAAGCTCTTCTTCCTTCATTCACTAATGAGGCCAGCCTGTTTGATTTTCTCCTGTGAGGATAATAGATATATATTTGTTTAAAAACAGAAACAATTTTGCAATTCTCTTTAAATATAAGTCAGTGAAATCTTATTTGAATATTGTTTACTTTCCAAAAGTATTTTAGGTCTTGATATTGGACTCTAGCTTACAAAAACAACCATAAAAAGACCATTCAGGAACACAGATATCAAAGTAAATGTTACATAATAATTATTTATTCTGAAGTGAAAATATGAGCTCCATGTAGTGAAATCAACTGTGGCTTGTTTCTAAATTATATTGGACAGCTTAAATTGGCAAATCTATATGCATTCTATGAAATCTAAGACCTTTGGGATTATTTAATATCAGATGTTGTTTACTAAATGCGTGAAACTAGGGAGACAGCAAAAATATTTTATGTAAGTGTTAATGGTCAAAGAGGGTAATAAAAAATACAACTAAAGCAAAACAGTCTGTCTGCAAAAGGTTAATGAGCCCTCGACTGATGTAAATCAGAGCAAAATTAAATCCCTACCCTAACAAATTCTTTCCTATCTGGTGGTTCTCTTCAGACCCCCTGGAGCTGCCTCTCCACCTGATGCCGTGGCTGCTATGCGTGCCAAGTCACACTGCAGCATGCTGCTGCTTGCCAAATAAGCTTGGTTTGATGAACAACTAAAATAACAGGCTACTTTCATATTTTGAAAAGTCTCTCTGAAAATATAAAACTAAGAGAAAGCATTCTTACTTCCTAGGACATTTTAGGCACTGTGAAAACTGTGGATTCTGCTCAGACTGATGCATTTAACCTCTTTCAAGGCTCTCAGCAAATCAGGTCATCTTGAGTAGCTGTTTCGTTTCCTACAGCTTGTCTCTTGCATTTATTACTCTGTATGTACTACTGCAATGATACCAGCCCTTGCTTCTGCTATTATTGTTACCTGTAGATGCATAAGTGGACAAGGTATAAAAATTATTTTCAAATGTATTTTCTTTCATCTAAATTGTACTAAACTTTAACCCCAAAATTCCAGAAGGTTCTACTATCTTAACAGTGTCTAAAAGCTCTTTTCTTCCTTTTCCGTTTCTTTAAACTCTGATCTCAGAATTCTCCTTCATTCCAAATATTTTTAGTAGGTGTATGCTAGTTGTAACACTTGATAAGTATAGTTCACTACTTCCCCAATACAATGACAATATAAGGAAAAGGCTTGTTTGTGATGAGTTTCAGAGAATTACTATCAGGGTTTTTTTCTTCTAGGCTCTTAGAACTGCAGCTATAAAGGATATTCTTTCGGTGGAAGATATTTACTTTCTCTATTTCCAAATTATCTAAATATTTGGACAGCAAATTGGGAATTTGCAAGAAAGAGAAGGTGATGGAATTGGCTTCATGATGCACATCAAACCTTAAGTCAGTTTTGTAGCTCTTCTTACACAGATCCATCCCTTCTGAGGGACAGAAGCTGTAACTGGGGCTGTGAGTTTGGCTTACACACAGTGGATGGACTAGGGTCAGCACGTACACCTACATAAAATTTCTCCCAGACCAGTTCTTTACTATACTGTAATCAACACAAAATTAGTTTGAACTCATTACTGCAAGGGGAAGCTATTAACTGTGCCATCTCTGGCTTATCAGAATTATTATGTTTGGACAATACTGATAATGGAAGGCAATTCTGATTTTTTTGGGGCTCTAATTCTGTAATTTCAAATAACATGCTCAGTAAAAAGACTTGAGCTGGAAGGTGAGTTGAGGCAAATATGTTTAAAAGCTTATTAAAAATAAAAGCTTATTAAACATTAAGGCCAATCCACAGTATTTATATTTACTAAATACCTGTTCAAATAACTTTTTCATTCTTGCTTCTGCAGTTGTATTCACACCATTAATCCTGCAAGTCAAATTTTTCTGTTGGATCAGTGGCAACATTTCAGCTTGACTACTTAAAAAAACAAAAAAAGATCATACTGGGAGTAGAAAACTAAAAGATCAAGAGTCCAGGAAAGCGTTTCCAAAGGTGTCACAGAGCTAAACCAGGCCACCCTTCCGGAGATCCATCAAAGACCTCTGTCCCTAGCAACTGGACTTTCTGGGGAAGTCTGATACAAGCACTGGCTTAATATGTGTGTCTGAAATCACAGCCTGACATGCAAAGTCTAAATATTAATAGACTTTTCATGTCATTGAATTGCTACTAAAAATTTAGAACCCCCTCCTAAAAAATAACTGAGCCCTTCTCTTAGTAGAAAAGTCATCGCACTTCTAATACTTCATAATCTGCCTTACATGGCTAATTGCTTTCAGGATGGCATGTCCAATTTAGATTCCATTAAATTATTGTATTAAAACTGAACAATATTTATGAACAACCCTTCACGGTTTTATGCTCAGTAAGGATTAGTTTTTACCAAAAAAATTCCCTGAGCACTCCAGAATATTTTTGTTTTACTTTGGAAGACTTTACAAGCTAAAATCCAGCCCATAGCCCAGACAAGCTGTGTGTATGTTACAAAGAATAAGAAATACATTACATTGGCACTTCTAAACTTTCCTGCAAATAAGCCAAAACACAAATCTGCATTTTAGCTAGGCTAAACAAGTATAATCAGCTTTTTCTGCATAAAGTTATTGTTTGTTTAAATGTTGTAATCCTTATGCTAAATATAAGACAAAATTTAATTTGATGGCACCAGTAAATATTTCAAAGCAGTTTCATCAAAGCCACCTAACATAGTTTTTCTTTTTCTCTCCTGATGACTATTTTATATTTACATAATTAGAACTCTTTACAATTTCTCCTGCTGTTTGCTACAGATTGGCTAATAGATCCTTCCTGGAGAAAAGATAAAAGAGGGGGGGGGAAAAAAAAAGGAAAAAAAAGGAGCAGGACTTTTATTAATCTGTAAGAGATACACTGATTTCTTGGTGTGTATACAGTAGATTAACATGCAGATGTGATGCACTGAAGACGAAAACCCAGTCCTGCACCTGAGATTTTTGGCATTTGGTTCAGATGTTTCAAAGCACCCATGTCATCCCTGGGAGACTGAGGTCTACTCTCTGCTTAAATCCTCGGCATTTGGAAGTTCCACCCACGTTCTATTACAGTAATAGCTGCAATATTTGACTAATGCAGAAACAGGTTGATTCAACACATGCGTAGGAAAACCCACAGCCTTGAGGATTATTTCATAGCTGTCATGCCACTAAGCGTCAGGTGCCCTTATCTTCTCGGTATGCTTAAACACATCTGCTACATGAAGTGAATGCACCAGGTACCTTCACATTTCTGAGCTATATTGCCTCAACTTTAAGTATCTCCACTACAGTCAAATTACACCGTCGGATAGGAGGGAGAATGAAAAGACAAAGATATGTCTGAAAGGGCAAAAGCAATTCCCTTTCACAACTTTGGAACACTTCTGACACGTTACACAGAGATCCCAGCTGTGAATCATGACCAATCCAGTTGGAGCAGGAGCCAAATAACAACTTTGAGCCATGCTGAATCTTCTGCTGTCTTTGGGTACTATTTATGAACATTAGGGTTTTTTTCGACAGCCAATTCTTTTTAGCATATATGAACTGCACAGGGCCTTAACTGAGGACAATGAACATTTGCTTATCATCACTAAGGGTATGAGAACCAACTGACTGAAATGTCAATCAACATGTACCCAGGCTAGATGATCAGACTAGCACTCGGTGTATTCATATAAATGCACACACATGCATATGTATATATACGTCCTGAAAGATTTATGGAATTAGTGAGCAGCACAAGGTAAAAAATATATTTGGTCTTGGGCTCCTAATTCTCTTAGGCTCTTTTCAAATATCCAGTTCTAGATTTGCTGGTATTCAGATCTCAATAGATGAATGTACTCTCACTGCTGATCTCTAGCAATGTAAACAGTCCCTATCGCAAACACTTAGAATGCAAACAAAAATGGAAATGGGAAAGGTGAGACTAAAATAAAGAGGAATTTACCTTTTCTGCATCTCAGCCTACCAATGCATCTCCTGGGACACGCTGTCTTTTTTGCCCTGAGATCTCTTTCACTGAGCAATAGGTTGATTTTCAATAAGCACTTCCAACCTTTTAGTTTCCAAGGGATGAGGACTGTCACATTTAAGCCTCCTCCTGACAGTTTTGCCCATATTTTCAGTGAAACAGCAATCCCATCTCAAGAGTGCAGAAAGCAGACCTCTTTGCTGATTTGGTTATTAAGGTATGGCTCTCAGCTCATGGGAATCCATCTTACACTTCATTTACTTGCTTTAATCGGTTTCAGTGTTAAGAGCAAGATCATATTTACGTTTCTATTATGCTGTAATTTATTTATTAACTTTGAATAATGTATTAAAGTGCAGAGCACTGACTGGGAACAGGCATTTATGAAATGCAAGGGAAAATTATTGTTCCTTCAGAAGAACACAATGTCCCTCATCAAAGGCCTTGAAGTCAGAGTCTAAGCACTAATTCTTATCTAATTTCTTTAAATAAGATCTGATGAATCTCAGTCCTTCTAAATTAGAAAACACTTAGAAAATGGGCTGGAGCTGACTGTAGCAAGGTGAAAAACAATTAAATCTGTCACTACATTTTTAACTCGTTAATATGAATTTACACAGTGCTGCTAATACAGGGAGGCAGCAGTCTCCCTATTTCAGACAGACCTGGCAATTTGCAAATTATGAGTATCTACAACCTTTAGTTCCAGCTACACGTAGAGAAATTATCCAGTTAAAAAGGGTTTACATGCTTTTAAGTTGGCAGCCAGGCATGTAATCAATCAATTTCAACATACTGATGCAAATGCTTGGTTCTGCATGTGCACGTTTACCATCTTCAAACACTATTTCAAAATTTGGACCACTCAATTGCATCATCTATAAACTGCTTCTTGTCTGTTGGCTTATGTCTCTTCCATAGTAGTTTACATTTCATATGCTTCTTTGTACTGAATACTTTGTTTCCTTGCATAAACAAACAAAATGCACAAAAATAACAACAGTCTGCTTCCATATAACAACAAACAAATTCAAGGCAAAACACCTGACGTTGGACCTACATTGGCACTCCAGATCTGTGCAAATATTTCTGTGTTGTGCAGCTAAAAGTGTGTCTAATAAATGCATTTTTTTCAAAAACAATATAAAGAAATCAATGTGATAGCAAAAGGCAAGACAAACACCCATTGAGGGGCAGCATGGCACGTCCTATAGTCCCTCACAAATAAGGCACTAGACCTGTTGTCAGCAGTGATTAAAAGGTGGTTTGAGCAAACACAAGAGACAGCACCACAATAACACTGTGTAATTTAACAAAGAATTAGGACTGCTGCTTCTGGGTGGACTTCTATCATTATTTTAATTTGGGGCCTCAGCAGCATATTTTCTTGCATCTTGAATTATAGGCAGTATACTATGCTTCATCTTGCAACCTGTTTATTTGACCACATAAGAAAAAAGTTATTACTGAAATTTTTAGTGTATTACAATCACTTAGTTGATAAAATAAACACACTCTAAAGGAACAGGAAACAGCCACCATGTTTTCTAGCTCACTTAACTGATCGTCTGAACACTTTCAGTTGTTTTCTTTTGCTAAACTCTCATTCTAAGCCAATTCTTCAAAGATGAAATGGTGATTATAATATGCGGTCACAGAAAGGGGAGGGCCACATTACAAAAAAGAAAGAGGCAAATGCTTCCAGTCACCCGTCTGTCTGGTAGGACGTTACACGTGTTGCTGTGTAACGCAGTTGCTAAATGGAAGGAAATAAGAGTTCTTATGTCTAGTGTGTTTTACTATTTTCTTAATTTCTCTGACAAAGAGAATGACAGTGACCAGTTACACAGGGCTTGAGACTTAAAAACAAAAAAAAAGGAAAAAAGCTATTTAGCTGCTGAGGTTTGAGATTACTAAACATGAAAAACATGGTCACAACTGTTTAGAAGGAAATATGTGCTTTTATACTTAATTCAGTGAACAATGGACAGAGGAACCTCAGTCGGTATTTTGTCTTTAATTAATTTCCATTTTAATACAGTTCTGTTTGCTTCTTTTTGGAACTGAAATTCTATCAAGGCATTTCATGCTGGTCCGATGGACAATATTTTCTTTTGTAACATGACCTGTATTCATTTAAGATACTAGAAAAAGTCCTGTGTACTTAAATAGTTGAAAACCAAATCCTTCTTTTACTGTGGGCCCAACACTCTAAATGATGTGGCAGGAAATCGTTCCAACCCTACCGCCTGGTATTCTTCTGTAAACCACTTCACTTCTCTCTTTCTTCCTAAAGTTTCTCCACCTGCTAAGTGGATATCGTAATAACCTTTCTCTGTCATCTTTTACATCCACCTTACACAATGGATATGTCAAACATATGTATAAAATGTTCTCCCTAAATTTTTACCTGCTACCATTCTCCAGGCTGTTTTCCTCCAGTTCCAAACAAACCATACATATCATAGTACCAGCAAGAAAGAAGCAGCTAACACAATTAGCAATTTAAAGGGAGGCCTGGAGCTATTTGGCCACTGAGGTGGTTGCTATTGATTTAGCTAGGAACTTCTTACCCTTGACTCAGGCAGCTCAGTACAAGAGAGCTCAAACTTTTTCTTCTTTTGACCTTCTTGGCCTCATTACAGGAGGGATTCATGTGAACACAGGATAGATGCTGACTGACAGAAGTCTTCTACCCAATCACAATCCCAGGGCAACTCCAAACATTTCAACTTTTTAAAAGCATTTCTTATTTACTAACTAGAAAATTCCAGTCTTTCCAATTTCATGATTTCTTAGCAGCACGTAGAAAGTGAAGCATGTGCGCTGGTCTGAAGTAGCATACTTACAGCATTAAGCCACATCTGATAGCACACTTTTCATTTTTCAGACTTGATTTTACAGGAAGCACAGTATTTTAGAGGTTCTTTTTTTTTTAAAGCATTTTTGGGCCTGCATTATATATGAAGTAAACCCCCAAAAATTTAAATGGCACTTTCCGTGTTCTATATAAAGCTCACTGCAAGCAAAATGTACCGTTTTTGGCAATAATGCAAATTTTTAACTGCTTCACTAGTATTAAGAAAGAGTAAATATGCACATGTAAGATTCCCAGCTGGAATTTCAACACAAACTTCAAAACAGTTCAGCTCAGTGTTTTCAGTTGAAAGGCCATGGATAATCGTAGGCTAAATACTCTTCTGCTTTTCCAGCAAGTTCTCAATTTTCTGCTATTTTTTAATTTTCATCCAGCACTCCCAAAGCCAGATACTTTGTTGTCTAATTGTCTGTATTTCTCTCCCTCCATCAGGGTTTTAAAATGCCATCAAACTAGTCACATTCTACATCCTTTCCCACACCAAAGTGACCAACACATGACCCACATGGCTAGATTTGGGTTGCTTAAGGTCTGAGATGAAGAAATTAGTTCAACTTGCTGCCAGGATCCTTGCAGGAGGTAGATTTAAATGGCATTGGAGTATACAACACGAGGGAGCTCATAATATGGACAGTGAAGACCTGAAATAAGCAAGAATTATTTCAAAGGTGCACGAAGAGAACACCTTTGTTCTATTTTCTAATGCCAAATAGAGGTTTTAGGAAAAATCTGATATACAAACCCAATCTACTAGAACATCAATAGTGTAGAGGGAACAGATTTAGATTAGTATAGTTTTGTTTATTGGATTCTATGAGAACTCTGTGAGAAAAGTAAGGAGAGTTATAATCTCTCTACAGAAAGGTAAGCATGGTCTCAGATATGTCTAAAACGCTGTTGAAGCTGTGAATACAGTACTGGTAGTATAAAGCTGATTTGCATCTCTTGATCCTCCACCTACAAACTGCTCAGAATTTGACAAGGAAAGAGGTTTCTGATTTTTGATCTTCAAATACTTTGTCACGACTACCATGATTCCACCACTGAGACAGTATTAAAATATATTTTATCTCTTCAGAAGTTAAACAAATAAAAAGTATTTTGCTAGTGCCTCCTGGATCTACTTCCACCTGAAGGAACTCCTTTTGGTCTGACATCATTATGTCCTAGTTTCACATATATAATTCACCAAAAATATCCATAATTCAACCTCTTATACCAACTGTAAAACTTCAATGTTAATCTCAAGTGTTTTGGGGAGAACTAGTAGACAAATCAATTGATAAAAGATGATGGGCTGAAGTTTTGACAATTGATCTTGAGCTCCTGACAGTTTTCAATAACTTGATCAGAAGATTCCCCAAAGTGAATAATTTTTTTTAACAAGCTGCTTTTTTTTTTTAGTTATACTAATCTCATAAATAGCAGAAAGAGCTTCTGAAAGGATATCTGGATATTGCAGATGAACTTCCTAATGTACTGTGCCCATTGTGAAGTTGGAAGTTATTCCAAAAACTTACAGTGGCTTGAACTGATACATTCAGCAAATCAGTTCACAGCTGCTAGCTGTAAGGAGACTTAGCCCCAGTGTGATAAACATTTCCCCTATTTTTAGAACTCGGAATAAAGGAGCAGGGGATCATTATGAACGTTAAAGTACCTTCTGTACTACCTGCAGTTGCAAACCTAAGACAGATACAGAAAATATGCCAATAACATCTTTCTGACTAGCTGGGTCTGTAGACATTTTTGTGAAGAGGTGGTAACTATTTTATTTCAGGTCTACAAACCTTCTTATGATCTTGTTTTTATTCATGTTATTAATAATTATCTATCCACATTTACCTAAAAATGCAAAAAACATTACATTATAGATGAGTGTGTCTAGGAAAGCTAGTACATTTGAATCTCCATCTCCCTTCTGGATGGAATTATACTTTAAAAACCCTTTTTCATTCTTACCACTACAGACACTTACAACACACACATCCAAGGAGAGGTCTTATTAGTACAGTAAGAATGGGTTAAGGATTTTCTCTCTTATGCTTATTACAATCATTATCACAAGAAGAGATTCATGTTGTGCTGTTTATTATTTATAGTTCTCATTATATTCTTTGTCACAAGACTGCAGCATCAGAATTTTAATGCCTCATATATTCTGAGGAAGATAATAGTAAAGTGTACTACTTTGACCTTTTCAGTGTCCCGTAGTTTGATTCATTAGCCATTCCTATTCTCTCCTATTAACAGCATCAGTAACCTGGGAAGAAGAGGTGGGTCTAGCAACCAATCAAAAAGCAGAACACTGAAAAGGTTAAAATCTAGACTTATAAATCTATTCAAAGTTTACAATCCTTTCCAATCTATGCTTGGTATGAAAATTATATCTCAGTCTTCTGGCAAGGATTGTTGCTGGAAAACAACTAACGTAAATAAACTACTTACATTAACTTTTGAGATTGAAAGCCTTTGGTCTTTAGAAAAAGTCAAAGGTGAACGAGCTCATTGTATAGTCTATTTGTCATATACTGTGTCTGTCACGTCCAGGTTACAGGTACAGTTTGAGGAAATACCGTAACCATTACATTGTCATGCAACAACATTCATCATAAGTGCCAGTGAGAAGTGCTGCTTGTGAAACATTGTAAGAAAAAATACATTGAATAACATCCTTCTATTTCATTTCACAATAAAGAAGATTTCAAGTAAGCAAACCAAGGTGGCTTATGAGCAATTATTTCACGATCATCAAGTATTCTCAAATGACTTCTTAGACAGTGTTTACTGCACAATGTGACTAGACTCTTGAGTACAATAGAAAGACATTCCCATTATTACAAAGATAATGATGCTAATAGCAAATGAAAAAAATACCAGAGTAGAGAGGAGGAAAAAGAAATTCATTCATACCACCATTCTGTTTTACTACTGCATAGTCACAATTTAAAAACAGGATTACTTTGGATTTCTTTAAAAGTTAAACAAATGATAGAATGGTAATAAAGCCATATCCTTTATGTGCTTTTACTTAGCTTAAAATACATCATGCTATATACGATTGCGCTATTTACTGTGGCATGTAAAAGATTCTGCAGCTCAATAGTTCCCTGAAAGAATTTTATAAAAATTTGCTTGTGCTAAACCTCCCAGAAATGCTATATTTCCCAGCACAATATAGCATTCTAAATAAAAATACAAATAAACAAATGAAGTAAACAAATTCTGTAAACTCAGAATTTCTTTAACTGATTGCTATTAAAATTGGGTTTTACTATGTATCCATAGATAAATGAAGAGAAGCAGTGTACATTATAATTGAAATTATCTTTGTAGAGAAGTAGGCACATGGAGGATTTACTTTCTGCTTTAAACACTTTGCTGTAACAGATATTGATGTCTTCAGAAAAAAAGAACTATGCACTCTTTCCTTTTTAGTTATCCAAGAGCTTATTGTTTCCCTTTTTCACATTCTCAGCCATTGTGTAGTTTAACAATTTGCAGAGATGAAGCTAGGAGGGATATACCTGTTTTTATTCAATGCAGTCTTCAAGCAGCCAATAAATGTGTTTTATTACTCTTCCCATAGTAGGCATTATCGCCTCCCCTATGTAAAAAAGGCCATATATTTTCACTTCTTATAGTCTCTCAATAGCTAATCAGGAACTCGCACCATTATAAATGTGCTCAAGACAATGCATAATGTCACAGCCTGAGTGCTGATTATTCCTTAAAAAAGAAACTTATATTAGTAATAGGTCACTTGTGCAGTATAATGGCTAACTCTAAGCATAAATTATTTTTAAAGCCAAATATATTTATATAGTAGGTATTCTTTAAAGATCATCAATAGAAAATAATATATTTACACAAATTACACAACAAAAATGCTTTCCTGGTACTAGTTTCATTCCTTCCCTGTATACTGTTGTCTCTCTAACCTCTACACAAGCTCATCTTATGTTTGCAAAGGTTTCCTGCACTGTTTGTTTTCTTTATTAATAAGTGACAGCATTTCCACATAACACATTAAACACCTTTATTCTTATGCAGACTACAGCAAAGTCTTTTACTAATTTCAGCAATCTTACCTGACAAACTAGCCTAAATAACACAGTCTTTAGCCGGAAAAAACCCAAATTGTAACAACACCACATCTATCTGGAGATACCGCACTCTTCCTGCCCACCCGCAAAGTATGAATTAGTGGAGGTTTCAAAGGCCTTTACTCTCCAGTTCTTCCATGATATTCAGGCTCCCCAGGGGTGTTTCCACTCTCCAAAGAGCAACTCCCTCTTCAAAAAATATGGGTGAGACGTGTGATGAAGTTTTCCTGAAGCTTAATTTAGAAAATAAGAAGCAGAAAGGCATGCGTCCAAGCTCTCACATATTTCTGTACGCTCCTGTATTTTCTATTACTTTCCCTCCTCAGTACTATAGAGATTTTCCTCCTATGTTTGGTCAAGAGGATATTTTAAAACAAAATCACACAGAAGATGAGCCATTCTATGATATCCTTAGCAGTAGATTTTATTCAGATTTCCTCCTCACCAAATCAATTAATTGGATTAGAAAAAACTCCGCTGATAATAACATCTAGCTTATGTCATGTCTTTGAGAAAAGATAACATTAACTTGCTTTTAAATCATTACAGATGTAAGGTCTAACCATTAATTTTTCAACTGCGTACGTTGATATGTATGTTTAGAATACAGACCAAGTGCAATAGCATTTTTAAATTTCATATTTTATCCTAGAAAGGAGAAAGAGGGTAGATTTGTAGTAGAAAACCTGAAAAAAGTGAATTAATTTTCCTCCCCAAGGCTTCAGTTATCATCACGACATTTCTGCAGACTCTTTCATGTTTCACCTGTCCCTAAGACACAAAATACAGATGTTGATAGAGATGCAAAGTAAAACACTTCAGAAATATTCACAGCCAGGGTGACATAGCGGGGTATATTTTGAGTATAATTTCTGGATGAAAAAAAAATACCATCATTATGATCTTAAAAAATTAAAGCTCTAATGCAAAAATTAACATATAATTGCAGTATCATACTATGCCACATACTGAAATTGCAGGAAGGTGCAATTAAGAATGAAGCCCTTTCCTCTTCATGAGGTAGTAGGAATGACAGATAGATTAATAATATACTTTCTGTGAATTAAACAAGTTTCTTCAGAGTACTCCTTTGTTTGCCACACTTTCAAAGGCATCATGTGGCACACAAGTCCTTAAGTGTAAATCCATCAAGCACTGCAGATCTACTCAACATTTCAAGTGAAACAACTTATTTAACAATTTCTTAGGCAATGTCTCTTGGGTTTAGCTGTAGGCAGGAAATGAAGTATAATTAGCACTTTTATGTGGCATTAACAAACAATCTTGTTAGTTCATTACTTTTTAATATTTGTACCAGTCTTCTGAAAGCAGATTAAGACCAACTGTAATTTCCATATGTGAGATTTGGTGACTATAAAGCTCAAAGAATGTTCACTTTAATCAAAACCACTATGATGTCTTCAATTAACTTTTTTTTCCCCGAGATCTTTTTGCAAACTTAGTTTTATGTGAGTGAAGCGCTAATCTGAAATGTTTATTCACTCGATTCTGATTTTTTTCAGCTACACACATGGCCATGGTCACAAGGAAAGGCTGCACTGAGCTGAATCCATTTTTTTACAGAAAAACACAAAAATGTCAACTAAAGTGCTGAAACAGGAAAAAAACATACATATTCTGAATTAAGTCTGACCGGGGAAGTTAAACGATCAGTCAGGGCTTCGCCGCCCTCTACCCATAGCAACACCTGGATCCTTTGAGTTTTGTTTATTATTACAGTGATTGATACTGTCGGACAGTGAAGATCCTGGTATGTGGATTCTGAGGAACACTTTCCCAAAACACCTGGTACCCTTTGGGGTGCTGGATAAAAGCCCACTCTCATTAGGTTTACTACACACACTGTAAATGAAAACATGGTGAAACAAGACTAGATGATTGCTGTAGGTCCTTGCAACTGAAACATTCTATTCTTCTATTCTATTTATCAGCTTTGATCATAACATCAATACAGAAGGTATTATTTTTAGGACACATATCTCTGTAGCCACAGAGAACTCAAAAGAAGTAATTTTTTTTTTCCAGGACTGCCCTTTAGGCTTAGGTTTAACACTGAATCAAGGATTTTATGTTCATGACATTTTAATTAATTAAGGACAATATGTCATCATAGGAAACTTACTTTTTATGGCTAAAATCTACACCTTTGATTAGTTCCTTTTTCTTTTGAGTCACTTTGCCCCCTGCTGTACAGAGAGTTAAATAATACAACTAGCATACAGATGTGTTGTGCAGGTGTTACAACAGGCATCTCTGGATTTAATTTCAAATACTCATTTTCAGAAGCTGACAGTTCCAGTCTCACAGTCATTAGAATTAATGTTGTAATTGTTCATTCCCGTCTTAGTCACAGCCTAGGACTTTGCTGTGCTGCATGCTGTTGAAGAAAACAGAAACACAGACTAACAGAAGAGGCAAAGGAAACAGCGGATCACAGCACCATTGTCAGCAGGACTGGAAACAACCTCAGTGTATAAGGGATTTAGCCACTATCAGAAGTTTATATATCTCAAGCAAAAATATGTTGAGGTAGAATATGAAGATGCATAAAGAGTTATCTTAAGTGATACTTTGGGGTTTTTTTGTTTGTTTGTTGGGGTTTGGTTTTTTTTTTGGGGGGGGGGGGGGGGGGGGGTTGAGATGTGAGCAGCACTGGGGGAGAAAAGCACAATGGGCCAGTGGGGCATGGCCCAATCACACAAAATTTTCTCAAAGTTGGGTTTTGTTTGAACAGCACACTTCTGTTGATCCAGACATTCCTTTGTACAAAATACACTGCATTCAGTTTACTTTCATCTCATCCAAAGCAGGACTGTCTACATCCTTCCATATATTCCTAGTAGGTTTTGCCTGTGACCAGGGGCAAATATTATCAAGTTATCTAGGTGGTCTGCTCCTGAAAACTACTTGGGAAAAATCTGGTACCTACAAAACCAACAAAGTAGCATGGTTCAGACATGTATATACACATACGTGTGTGTATATATATACGCACACACACATACTTACACACTTTACTTTAAAAAGATAGAAAACTGGAAAAAAAAATAAAAGAACTTTTAGATCCAGACTCCTATCTCTCCCAGTACTTCTAGCTGGTTAGCTAAAACAATGAGCTAGAAAAATTTGAGAGATCCCTCTGAAAGATGGGAGAGGGGAAGAATCATATTTATCAACCAGAGGAAATGAAGGCACAATAATCAGTCAAAAGCCCACATGACAAATTCAGTTATTCAATAATTCAACCACTAATAGATTTGCTGTTTGTTAGACATCCAAGGCTGTATCTCAGCAATCACAGCTGCATGCAAAACACAGCTGCTGGACTGTCAGTAGTACCCACCATGTTCTGTGAAGGGTGGCACAACGCAAAAGTAAATTGTAGGGAGTCATAGTCATAATAACGCCTTGAAATAGTTAACATTGGTCAGTCTAGCTTGAAAGTTCTCTGTACAACAGATTTTAGCCAGATCCTTAATAACACTTGGAGATTCTTATTGTGGTAGCATTATGTACTAGCATATTAAACATTTACTACAGGCATTTTATGGATGTGAAGTGAAAGACTTGAAATACTCATCAATGTCTCTGAAGTACTATGAGAAGAACTACATGGAGACTAGATAGATCGTCACATTTCTAAATCTAGCCTATATGACAATGAATGTAAATTGTATTAACAAAATATTTGCATTTCTTGCTTTCATTTAAAACACACCACCCTGTTTGAATATCACTTTTCATCTTATCTTTTACAAATATTGAGGTTGGCAAAAGAAAACAATAACTCTCACCATGTCCGTAATCAATACAGTAGCAATTTAGTTGATTAGTTAGACTATATAGATTTTCCAAAATATTTTGGACAGCATATATTGAACTCTTGACAATTTGGCAACTCGTGTAAAGGGAGGTACTGGCTGACACTCTTTCTAGTGCCAGCTAGTCTGGCCACTACTCAGGCACTTAGATGTAAAGATGTCCTAAATGCAGATGGTGAACTTTTGAAAATGTGGTATTGACTTTTTGAGCAGTGGTTTGGTTTTCATACCTAGAAAAGCAAAGTTATGGCAATGGAAAAGGATTTACATGTTTCAGTGCCTACTGTATATTAGAAGAAAAAATAATCATACAGCACAGTCTTCAAACCAAACGGAAACACAAAATAAACAAAACCCACATACTGTACCCTTTCTTCTTAAAGTACCTGAAATGTGCATATTTCAGAGTATGGTATGATCTATTTAAAACCTATTTCATACATCATCTTGCTCTTTCCTGATGAGCTGATTTTATAAGCAGAGGCACTGTCAGCTTGTCACATTCTTCAGTTCAATATGTCAGATGCACTGTAAACTGGCTCAGAGTAAGCCAGACATTTCAGAACAGAGAGACTGCATGCTGAGTTCGGATGTAGAGGATAGATGAAGCCTCTTTATACTACACAGAATAATACATGAGCCAATAGTTGTTATAAGGGCAAATTTCCTTTGAAGGATTATGATGAACAGGATAACCGTGGGCACTGGAGCACCTACCAATAGAGCCCTAGCAGCCTCATTTCTTTTCTCCCTGAATTATCCTTTAGCAACATGTATGCTGTATCAGGATAAACACCCTAAAATATCTTCTTATTTCAATTTCTTTTCTCTCAATTTTGTGGGTGTTCTCTCTTTCTCTCTCCCTCCCACCCCAATGTTTAATTGACACATGAAGGATAGAGCTGGCTGTGAGCAAACATTTATACGGCCATGAGTGAAGAACTAAGTCTTGTATGTTTTTTGAGAAACCAGGAAGAATATAAGTCCAGACAGAATGATATTTGTTGAAGCAGAGTAATTTCCACTTTTTTTCAGTTTCTGTTTAGTTAGAAAGAATAGCTTACTTATTTTTTTCATGCTATATCTGCCTAAAAGCTACCTAAAATGTGGATTTCACTAGAAAACCTAGCATTTAATTGACAGGTATGTGTGAATACATCAAAGGAAAACCTTTTTCTAAAGCAAAGATCTTTGAATTAACCAAAGCTTGTTAGAATGAGGGTAATATTAGCAGCAGCGCACTATTTCTATTATTACAGCACTGACAGAAAAATATCTGTTTAAAAGAACTTTTTTGTTGCTGTTAAAGAAACAGTTCAAGTTATGATCATAACCGTAATAAGCCCAAAACATGTTAATCATTCTTTCCTTTGGGACCAAACAGTGAAATAATGAAAGCCCCACAACTTTGCTTTTGGTCTGTAAAAGAGAACAAGTCTAAATTAATCCTCAAGCCTTTTCACTAGCAACTTTTTCAATGGACAATGGGCATCACGCTTCACACACCGTTAGCTTGCTGATTCTCCCACAGGAGTGCTTCAGGGACAGTGATGGACTTATGAATAATTATGTCCTAGAGGATAAAAGCAAGACTCCCAAAGACTGGAAGGCAGAGAAGCTGAACTACTGTTCTTTCAAGCATCTTTTAATCTACACCAGCAATTGTGAAGAAAGTAGGACGGAGTCCAGGAAGGACTTAAGGCAGCAAAGTCACTCCCTCTGAACTGTATCTTTCATTAGCTGAAATGGTGGGGAGGGTGATAAAAACACAGGGACGCACAAAGCAGGTCATAAAGATGAGATGCTTCTCATCTGCACCACACAAAGACCAATCTACGCTTCCTGCTCAGGCCAACCTAGAGCATACAGTGCTCAAGCCTTCACTCAAAACACTTGCTGTGAGCAATCTCAGCAGTCAATCTGTATCGAGACCACTTTTAACAGAGTAAGATAAATTTTAAGTAGGAAAACGTTATGGATCATTTCTGGCTGCATGTTCTTTTTGCTATGTCTTTCTCAATCCCTGTAACCTTGCTCTAAAAGCATTAGCATTGATATCAAACATTTTTATTCTACCGGTCAAAATACATTTCTGCTCATACCAGCAGGTGCCACTGACCAAAGCTGCCTTAATTGAACATAGCTCCTCACTCTTGGCCAAGCCCTGAAGGACTGTGGTCAAATGTTTTCTGCCCATAAAGAACTTACAAGAAAGATTATTCTTACTGCTTTTGTCAGTTCCTGATTTAAAAGCAAAGATCGATCAACATTCTAGTTAATATTTAGTCATGGGAAGATAGGGAGTAGGCAGAGTGACCAAAGAGCTACATAATCTGATTGGATATTTACTTCCATTACATATATATTTATTTTATTATCTGTAAAACTCCCATATCATTGCTATTTTTGCCAAACTTCAGAAGGACTTTTACCCAATTTAACTTTTGTTTTACAGCCATTTGGTGTCATTGTGATACCTTGATCATTTCCATTCTGAAAACACTCAACTGCGATTCACGTTATCATAACTTCTTGACAGTAGACTTATATGTGCTTACAAAAGGATAATCTCAAAATAATAGTCATTATTTGTGATCAACCTATGCTTAGTAGGTGCATGCACCTAAACTAATCTCTAAATGACTCTTATCTACAAATCTATCTCGATGCAATGTGTTGTGCTGTGAAGGGTAAATATCAGATTTCCATTGCTTGTGTTATTTTAGTGAACACAGCCTCCCATTACACTGTTTTAGAGGAATTCAGGATGGAAGATAACTGACAGCGCTAGATCACACAAAAAAAGCATTGGGGGATCTCACAGGCACGCAAGGATCTACCATTAAGAAAAGACAGTATAAGACAAAGGTAGTGCTAGTCAGTGAGATATAATGCAGATAATAAATACCAGAAGATGAAGGCTGATCCATTCAGTCAAGCAGCTACCTATGCAGCATGGTTCAGGACCATTAATGCTGATGGCATACAGTAACAGTTCTGAAAGACATGCTACATATTGAAAGACTTTAGTGGGAAATACAGGCAGAGTGAAACTACGATGCTTTATTCAGGCTTGTACCTGAACAGTATCCAGCTGGAAAAAGAGGCATTTAACACGTGGTTACAAATACAGTAGTATTTTACTCTGCAAAGAAAATTAAAAGGGAATATAGAAATAAAGATTTCTAATTATAATAATTAGATTTCATGCACTCGTAGCGTAAATGCAATAATGTCTGCAGACTGGGAGAACTGGTTGCCCTTAAATCGCTACTGCACTGGTACAAATCAAGTGGAACTGGGATAACAATGAAACCTCTGTTAATTGTTGCCTAACAACATAATACCACTCTCCTTTAGCATTAATGCTCAAAATTTTACTGATTTTTACACTGGATTTTTTTGTTCTGTTTGAAAATGTCACAATATCCAGTTGGGTTGCTGTGATTAATTAATCCATCAGCTGGCTAATGAAGAACGGTAGCTGTATGTCACAGAATTTCAAGGACAACTTCAACTTCTCAAGGATCTCAAGCTGAAACTTTTATGCTGACAAGTGGTCTAATTGAATTTCAATGAGCTGAAAATCAAGTCTTTTTAGACTTCATAATTTTTATAAGTAGCTTTCTTTGTGACAATCTTATTATAATTACACATAACTCAAATTGTTCTGCATCACATATGCCCCAAATAAAAGTAGTCTTCCCAAATCTATTACCTTAACTTGGACAACATATTATTTCATCTCTATTTTTGATTAGCCCCTTAATGTGGTTTTTTTTTAACTACTTCTAAAGTGGGAAGCTTGGAAGCACTTCCAAGTGCCTATGGCTTTGCTTCTGAGTCATTTTTAGCCCCACATGTGGAGTGAATATGGAGATTGCCTTCTAATCCCTTTTCCCTCCCACCCCACTCTCCCAGTGTCCAGAAGAAAGAAACTTGATTGCACAGGATGGAGTTGCTGCACAATTCCCAGCTTGGACTAAACAAACAACAGGATCCCTGTGCACACTATGATATATATGAACTACTCATTTTAGATGAAGTCTCTGCCTACTGGAATATTTCATGACAGGTAGTTACACCAGTATATCCTAAACTAAATCCGAAAGGCGTCTAAATAACCTGATTCTTTCCATGATGACAATGGCAACACATATAACTAATGTAACGCATACTAGCTCTTAACACTACAGCTTATTTATAAGTACACTTTATTCAAAATAAAGAGCTTACTTGTCTCACAAGCTAGTAATAGCAAGACTTATTCTCAAAGACATCACATCTGAAGTCCCTTGCAGTACATCCAACACTGTGAGGTACAGTCTGCACTCCAGTCAAAGTCAAGCTTTGTGGTGCTGCATCACATCAAATATTCCCTAGGGCTACAGGCTGCTGACTGTACATGGAGAGAAGAAAAATGTTTCTCCTATATTTGTGTGTTCCTTGGACATCTCTCCAATTGTAAGTAATAGAGTATTGCCACACAGTGTGAGCTGAGTAGGAGCAACTTTCTTGATGGAATGATGCATTATTCACAAGGAGAGAAACAGAGTGAGCTGGGTCTGAATGGCCGAGTTGTTTTGATCCCTTACTGAGAACAGCTCTTCAGCTTAACAGCTCCCTTGCTTCATGATTTATCTCCTGAGCCTTCTAACTGGCCCTCTCCAGTCTCTTAAAAAGAAAAACAAAACAAAACAACAAGTAAACAAACAAATTAAAAGAGGCGGTATATGGCAAGAAGACTCTTGGCCAAGTGTGTCCACCTTGAGAAGGATGGGATCAGCTGGAGAGGAAGCAGTGGTCACTGCTGAGAGCAGATCTGAACAAGCATCAATTAAAATTAAGAGAGCTAAGGCAGAACCTGCTTTCAAAAATGTGATGTTGAAACTAGCTGATTGTATGTGCAAACAGCACTGGAAATGCAGTTATCTGAATAAAGGATAGGACTGAATTCAAAGCAAAGCTATGCCGTTAATTAGCTATGAGATAATGGAAAGCTTAGTCAGCACAAATTTTCAGAATAAGCATCCCACTGACTTTGGGAATATTCAGACCTCCTAATTTTAGAAACATGCAGACACTAAAAACTATTTTATTCATAATGTTTTAACTTCAAATCCTCTAAGTTCTGGCTTATTAATTTGCAAAACAAGGACAGTAATTTTACTAATACTGAACCATCTAACAACTCAAGCAGTGTCAAATTAGTCTTCCCAGTCAAGTGTACATAACATTTATGTTTTATAACATAACATATCAACATTTATGTGACGTCATATGTCACACTTGGGGGTTTGTGCCAACTATTTTGTTTCTTCCTCTCTGCAAAAACAGTTGTGATGTACCTGTTGTAAGGAAATAGGATTCAAACCTAAATCCACATTTTGTAAATAGCATTCTCTGCAGTGTCCGACTCAGAATTAATGATTCGAAATGACTCAGGACTTGAAAGTAGAGGGAAATAGTTTTATTTTTGTATCAATCATGCTTTGCATATCAAATCTAAAGCATATTATTATCTTATTGGGGTGGGGTGAGATGTGGGTGAAGTGTATGGAAAGGCTTTTTATTCCTGCAAATCCATCACAACTATTCAATCAGTGTAAAATATGTATCTGCTGGCAGAAATGGCTACACTAGAACTGAAAATAAAGTATGTTCACAAAGGTTAATCATTGTGAATCACAGAATCATAGAATAATTTGGGCTGGAAGGGATCTTTAAAGGTCATCTAGTCCAACACCTCTGCGGTGAGCAGGGACATCTTCCACTAGATCAGGCTGCTCAGAGCCCTGTCCAGCCTGGCCTTGAATGTTTCCAGGGATGGGGCATCCACCACCTGGTGTTCCAGTGTTCCGCCAGTCTCACTGTAAATATTTCTTCCTTATATCTAGTCTAAATCTACCATCTTTCAGTTTAAAACCATTATCCTTTGTTCCCTAGAGCCTTCTCTTCTCCAGGCTGAACCACCCCAACTCTCTCAGTCTGTTCTCATAGAAGGGTTCCATATCTCTGATCTTAAAAACGGCGCAATGCTGCTCTTTTCCCAGTCACTGAGAACTTTATCTGACTGCCATGACTTTTCACATGTCCTTAAACATGCAAACACAATCAAAATCTGAGCTATTTAAGATGAAAGTAGGACTAAGCAAAGCAGCAAATAAAACTCTGAAATTCAAATATTTAAATAACCACTGAGCTCTTCTCGGTATTTCTAAAGCTCTGCGTCTTCTGATTCTGTATGATAAGAAGACAACAGCTGTGCCTAGTGATGGCAAACGCCAGCTCATGGAACTCCCCACTGCCTGCCAGTTCTGGTAGTAATTTGGTTTATTATTTTGGCAAATTATTTAACCTACTGTGCTTCAGTGACCTGAGCTGTTAATGAAGAAAAGGGTGGTTTGTGATTATATTGAATTCTATGGTTGAAAAGAGCTATAAAAGAGCAAGGTACCATCTAAAAAAGGAGGAAAAGAAAAAAAAAAGAATAGTCATTCTTCTGATATACCTTGTGCAAGCATAAAGGAAGAATTATACAGGAAAAGGAAGACATGTCTCGATTTCCAGCCTGACATACAGAAGTGAACTACTGTAAATGATCTGCCTGATGAGTATTTGCAAGACTGGGGTTTAATTCGATAAACCAAGATAGCTCACATGAAAATTATACAAATTCATCACATCATAGCTACTACAAGCTCCTACTAAAAGATTCATACAGCTGTCGTCTTAATATACACATAAGTTTTCAAAATCTTGGAGAAAAAGCATGTGGTAACACCATTCTACCTAATATCCTGACAGGCAAAATATATTTAAAAATAGGTACCTGGTTACAATCTGCTACATCAAGATAAAAATAATAAGTAAAAACTGCAAGCTCCAGGTGGCATCATGAATACAGCAGATGTGAGCACTTGCGTCTATCTTGCAGCACGTGATTTGTGGGGAGGACAGAAAACAGGGAAGGATGGGACAGGGCTGAGAATGGGTATGCAAGTTCCCCATCCTGCTTTAGGACAGATAAATTGGTCCAGCATCCTATTGTTTGCAGGTAGAATTCTAGACAAATCTCTCTCATTACAGTACACAGCACTCTTGCAAGCTTTGCCAGGTTTGAGGAAAGGTACTGTTTAATTTCAGTTAGGAATGGATTGCTATGCTCCAGTGAAAAATTAATACAGAGACGTTTGCAGTTTCTCTACACTTAATCTCTCAGATTTTTTTTTTCACACTTTCACTTAATACAAAGCGTGTGGCAAACAACCACTAGTACTTAATCTAACTTAAAAGCTGAAAAGTCATGAAAAGTCATGATTGAGGTTTTGCATCAAAAATATATTTCTCTATAAAAGAAAATAAATGGAGTTAACTCCCAGAGGATCCTTTTCCTCTTGGGAATAGATATTGGTAATTAACTTAACGGACCACTGGATGCAATCTTTTCTTCATATACATGAAGCTGATACAGCATTTATCAGAAAGAAGAGACTTCTAAAGTAACAAAAACCCAAAAATGACATTTGGAAGTAGTTTTTCACAGCCTGTATTGCTGGTAAAATGGAGTGTATTTTAATCTTCATAAATTGACAGTTTCCCATAATAAAAAATCAGGTAACCATTGAAAATATCATTAAAAATTAGAAAAAATCAGAAAAAAAAAAGTGGATACACCCCTACTTCATTTACTGCAAACCAGTTCTCACAACAAGAAATAAAAGGCAGTTTTAAAAGTCTAACAGAGTTCTAGAAAAAGAAAAATAGTTTATAGCAGGAATTGAGTATGGCAAGTTTGATATACTCTTATTTTGCTCACATACTACTTTTTTTTTTTAGCTTCCAGTATTTAGGTGTTCCTTTCTATTTTTTCCGAAATGAAAAATTAGGTGAAAAGCAACACAATGTCCATTTACGTCTAACATTACCACTGATCTAAAGATGTTCACATTAAGTGCCAGGAATTTTAAACCTCACAGAGGCAATTTTGGGGCCTGAAAGGTGCCTTTTCATAACCTTTGAATTTCTTTAGATTTTGTGAAGTTATTAGTATATCATGCAATAAAAAATAAACATTTTGTAGCCAAGTCGACCAAGCATGGATGCAAACACACATACCAACACACCACAAAATGACTAAGTACAAATTTCCTGCTGCAGCATACGTTAAAAAAAGAAACTTAATTTCATGGCTTTCACTTAAATAGTTGTGAAAATAAATAGAAAATTACATTTTAAAAAAATAAATACATGGTCTTCCTTACATTTGCTGATAACTAGGTAATCCCCAATACAGAAAAATAATGAAGGCAAACATTTGCTGTTGATGTGGTGATATGCTCTAAAGCAATATGGAGAAATCCTTCTTGAAAATGAAAACAGTGAAATGGATCCCTGTCCAGAGGAGCAGTTAAATGTGACCAAGGAGATCTTATCCTAGGGACAGATTTCTCTAAATACAATTGAGATCAATGGAATACCCCATTGAAGCTTTTACAGGCAGATTAATCTCTTGCCTCCCCTATAACAAGGTTGTTTTTGGAAAGAAACCCTTCTGACTCTCAGTCAGGGAGTGATACACGGTGCTTGCCCCTAGGGCTGAAGAACTGAAGTCATGCCAGGTATTAGTAACAGAGAGGATTCTTTCTCTGAGTCCTCTCTTTCAGAAATACCCTTTTTTCCTTTAGATGACGAGTAGTTAAAGGGATTTATTGCACAGACCTGGCTTCCATTACATCACTTGAGTCTTTGGAAGGCTCTCCGTAAGGGGTGAATATCCACCTACAACTTCTGTAACACCAAATGCAGAATGTACAAAGCTGAAAAAGTACAGGAGTCACACAGCTGATGCAGTTCTAATGTTTAGGGAAACCATAGCTCGCAGTCCTTAGGAACATAATTTCTTTAGCAATTAGGTTAATTTATTTTATTTTGACAAAACACATTACTGCTGTTCATTTGGCACAATTAAATTGTGTTGCCACTGTAGACAACTATTTGAAACATAGTCAAGTCGTTGAACGCATCTTTTTGTTCAGGAGTGAAAAACAGCAGATTACCTGGAAGCATAGAAAATGTGTGTTCAATCCATTTGCCTCCTTTTTATCATCATCGAGCACAA
Source organism: Pterocles orientalis (assembly GCA_011057875.1). NCBI lineage: Eukaryota > Metazoa > Chordata > Aves > Pterocliformes > Pteroclidae > Pterocles > Pterocles orientalis. The sequence goes on from WKFP01014254.1 coordinate 611,947, forward strand.
ATGGTTTTAAAACTTCAGCTAAGTTTTACTCGTCTACATTGTCCTCTGGAAGTACCCTGTTTTGTTTTTAAGACAGGACCGCTCACTCCCCTGGCTGTTTTTCTGGAGTACAGAAAAGTCTGGCTGGTCGGTTGGTTTTGTTTGATGATCAGCAGCTACCACATTTGCAATCATCACAAAGCAGATGGAAATCATTCTTTTACTAAAAGATCATGCAACTTTAGAGAGAAACTTAACCCCATAAGTAATTTTTAAGGAGAAACAGCAGATTGGGACAAGACCACAGATGACAAAAAATGTCTCTCAGGTTACATTTAACCTGATTGAATAAGAACTGTTTGTCTTTAGACTCTCCCAAAAGCCTTTTTGCCGCTAAGACGACAGATGTTTGTCACTATAGCTAGTCACATGCTGCAATTTCACTCTGGTGAACATATTTTGGAAACAAGCTAATGAGGTGATCTGCAAGAAACATGTTTGGTCCTCTTTGGCTAATATTTCATTACTGATGTCATTTACCCTTCATCATTAGGCAGAAACAACCTGTAATTACTTTATCCTCTAAAAAGAAATTAAACAAATAATATAATGCTTTATAGAAATGTATCTAAAAGGTCAAATTTGCACAGGTATTGGTAGTTCTCTCATAAAGACAAAACTGAGAAATCAGATGTTCAGCAACTGAATGTTCCCATAAAAATTTGAAGCACTTTTTCTGTATATTTTGCTACATTGTAACAAGATTTCTTCCCACCTTGATTCTCTCCTCTACACCATGTTTTCTACGGTGTACTTTTTACCAAGTTCACCTACCAATCTCTGTACAAGTTACAGCAACATTTCTAAAACTTTGTACCAGAAAAGTTTGTGACAGATTTGGACTTTTCATTAAGAAGTGGAAATTTTCCAAGGATAAAGACTCTTTATGCAATTATTTCTAGTCATTACATAAAAAAGTAATTTTTTGTATCGCGTTGTTTGCTATCTTCACAATCCAAAATAAATTTATCATTGAAGACAAATGTCATTTTGTATTTACTGCCCCAAACTAGACTGTCTCCCTTCTCTGTAAGCCACAGGACTGAAAAATGACCTGAAATTTCTAAGCACTCCTGGCACAGTGGAGATCTTAAAGGTTTAGGAAGTACAGCATTACATACAACCTTTAACACGTTATGGTAAGATCCTGTGTTTAAAAAAAAAAACAACAACAAACAAACAAATAAAAAAACCTGAACCAAAACAACAACAAAATAGCCTTTATCTAAGAGAATTCCACACAGTTCCAGCTTTAATTAAGCCATTCCTTTCTGAACTCATCATGACAAGAAAGACAAAGAAAAACAAGAACATAAGAAACAATGGGAGGAGTAAGTGAATCTGGATTCTGCTGGGGTTTTTTTTGCTAACAACTTACTGTGCTTTTCTTTAATGAGACATTTTCACATTTATATCTAGTCAGTTAAAAAGAGAATTAAAAGTAGTTTCAAACACTACATCTGCCCTTGAGTCATTCTGCCAAATTTTGTGATTTTACAAACACATTTCTTTCCAAACATTTCCCCCTCCTTATTTGCTGTCTAAAGCAGACATAAAACAGACAAACTGAAAAAAAAAAAAGTCTTTCATTTATGTTGTCATTTGTAACAATGATAGGGTAAAGACTTATTGGACAGAAATATAATGCTTACGTAGAAGCATAAACTTTAAGTTGGATGTCAAATAATTTTCCATTTATCTGCAATGAGGTTGGAGAACAATCTTGAAAGCAGAATGAAAAATTAATCTTACTGGGACAGTACCTGAGACACTATTGAGTGCAATGAACTGAGCTGTAGTTTTAAAAGAGATCAAACAAAAGTGGATTAGCATTCAGTTAGCTTCACTTCGATTCTGTACAACTTGCGTGTAGTGAGATCAGACAAAGTGAATTTGCAAAGTCTGGGGGACAAGACGCGAGAGACAGCTGATGGCAATACCACTGCACGCGGAGCCTGTATGAGTTACGCGGTAAATCAAACACTTTCCAGGGATATTTGTGGAGCATCAGCCTTTAGCAGACAGCAGAATGGATGAACAAAAAGGCAAAGCACAAAATCACCACTGGAAAGATTTGGACCTTTCAGAATTTTCCATTCTTCATGTTTTTCCTCAACATTTTAAATCTTTTATTTCAGTTTTGAGTTTAATGGGAGACAGAACTAATACTTTCAAGAACGGCACACTCAAAGGTTTTATCTGTTTGGAACTGGCTACTCTACTGGTAACTGAAGGTCTGAAGATCTATGAAACATCACAGAGTCAGTTTTCATGTTTAGAAACAAAGTATGTAAAAATCCCTCTCGGTCCCTCTGGCGTGGCGACATCCAAACACACGACTCAGAAATTTCATGGTCGTAAGTCACGACACTGCAGTTTGTGACACAGCAATTTGGTATAGCAACAACTCTGGAAATCGCAAGATTGTAGGTTACAAAAATCTGTCCTGGACTAGGCAGGCATGGAAGGAAATAGTCACTAGTGCACAATTGCCTTTTCAGAGATGCTCTCAGTCTGATGGCAGTCGCATTATGGAGTTCTAAAATATTTAGATTCTCACTTCCTCTGCACTGTACAGTTTGACATGTTTATCTGTCCTCTGCTTTGGTTTCATTTTGTGCTACGCAGCAGCAGGGAACATGAACAAATGGCTTCCAGTTAATGAAATTAATTTTCTAAACTAAAGCAAATGACTACGTAACACAAAATAAGTGGGATGATGGTTTGATTGATTTGCTGAGGAAACTGTGAGGTATTAACTGCTTATACTATGAAGAGAGTTTAACACGGTCGATAAGACAGCAAATTAAAAACACATTTGCAAAGAAAAAGAAAGGGAACAAGAACAGAATACCTACTGAAAAATGAAATTAATCAAGAAAAATGGAAATTGATTAACAATTAGTAATACTTTCAGGACTTAATAAACTTCTGCTTCAGATGATGGAAACAGTCATCAGAGTTTCTATGAATTTAAGTTCAGGACTTGGGCAGACCCCTTAAAGTGAATGAGATTTTACAAGTCACCTAATCTTATCATACCTAGAGCTACCTCTGTACCCTTCCAATAGACTGTGTGGAACAGCGAAGAAAGTAATATGTGAATGCATAATAAATGGTTCAAGCCAGTTAGATTTAGACAGCGCTAATATCCAAGAAAGAAAATAATTTCAATTAAACTTAGTTAACCTATGAAGTCCTAAAATATATTTTTAGAGCTAAGTTTTCAACTTTTAATAAAAGGGCTAGAGTTCTTTTTATTCGTAAAGTTTTAGTTCACCTTCCAACACCATTAAAATTGTATATTTTAAAATATTTCAAGTTTAACAAAGTCATCCAGTATGATATTAAATAAGGTCCACAAATTTATTAACTTCAGTAACGGCTGGAAAATTATTTTGTCAATCTGTTTTCCACTTTTTTCCTAGTTCATTCCAAACCTTTTCACGTGACATTTCTGTCCATCATCTTTATTAATTTCTACGTATTATTTCATATCTTTGATAATTCATTTCCTTTCAACATTACTATTATTAAATGCATAATAAAGTCAATAATAAACAAACTCTTAACTGCAGAAACTCCTCATCTTTGCTGTTTTTCTAACACAGTCTGGGTTCCAGTAAATATTTCTTGCATCCTTTTCACATTTTCGATCAAGTCTAAAGGGAACAAAGTCTTAGTGACACAACTGAGGAAATACAGATGTAAGATTGCCTTCTTGATTTACAGCACATCATTGTATCCTTCTTACAGTAGCTTAGGGAGTTTACTCTTTTCTTAGAATCAAAGTCTAGATTGACTAGGGTTAAACAACAAATCAAAAAAATTCTGCTTTAAGTACCTCATCACAGACATTTTGCAGAACAAGCAAAGGACACAAGAGGCAAATGTGGAAGGAGCACAACAAGTTATTACGCAGCTATTTGTATTCAGTTACACCCATTGGTATTAAACACCCATTCTTAAGAAGTTGGCTAATGTCTGATGCCTAATAAATCTCTCATCAAGGAGATACTTAGTGTTGTTATCTGTAGTGACCTACACAGATTTTACCAGAAATAAAATGACACTATTACCAACCCGGTCTATTAACGTTTACTGACCAGTCACTTTCAGTTTGGAGTTGAGAAAGTAAAAAGGACTGAGAGGAGAAAGCTCAGCTCTACAGATCTAGGAACCAAGGTGTACAAATCTCTTTTCAATTGGCTCAAAAGTTTTTAATAGTATCTTCTTAGAGGAAATGGCCCTTTTCTTAGACCAGATCTAATCCTGTCACCAATGGACACAGCCTTTGCTCAGCTCCAGTCCCAGTCAGACTTTGGCCTGATAAATGTGGTGTGTAACCTTCTGATCTCTGGTTGCCATTAAATTAAAGCAATACTCCTACCATAGCAAGATGTTTACAACCTCTGGCAACTTCACTTTCAGTTGCTGAATCTTCTGAATAATTTTATATATAAACCATCTGTTTTAATTATTTGTATTCTCATATTTAAAGATACAGAGTGGATGTTACTTTTGAAATGATGACGTATGATATTTTAAATTACTGTTCTTGCTGTATAACTCATCTTTGATGCAGGTCAACTGACCCTGGATGTAATACCAGTTGTCCTGCAAGGGTCACCCAAATCCGTGACTGCTTTACTTAGGTAACTAGTTTGGATGACATCAGGGCTGACCATAACATTTTGATACCAAGACAGTACAAAAAAATTTCATCAAGCAGCTATTAATTCGATATTTTCAGTTACTACGTATCTGTCTGCTGCAAATTTCAGCTTTTACTTAGGCGTCTCTCTTTTCTTTTTTTAAGCATTCATTATTGGGATTTAGAAAAGTATATGGGAAAAAATTTAGTAATGGGAAAAAAATCTATGTTTTAATTATTGATTTAAACTATAATAAGCTAAATGCTAAATAATCCAGAAATGCTAATTTAGACCTGCTTTCACTTCTATGCAGACTGCACTGTAATGAATAACAGACTATCCTCCACAGAGCAATACACTCTATCACAAATTTTGAGCTGTATTTCCTCCTTTATTTTTAGTCCAGAATGTGATTCCAAATTGATATTATTAAGTTATAACACCTTAGTCATTTTCAAGCTCCAGGCACTTAAGGTGCTGAATTTTAGATTGCTTTTTTATATTCTGCCTGGGCCTTGCTTCCCTACTGTACGTTAAGTTATTAAAGCTGTCTGCTCCAATTTCTCCTCTGCTTAGGAAGATATGGCAGGAAGATGAAAAAGACTACCTTTAATCTTGAAAAGCTAAACATTCCATAAAAAATGAAACAGTGGAAACTATAAGGAAACGGTGGAAACTAACAGTGCCTTACCAAGGTAGTTTACATCATGTGGTCACTGAGAATATATGTGTGTGACACAACACAATAAGAATAACA
>WKFP01014254.1:627435-697756 GCA_011057875.1 Pterocles orientalis
AGGCTAGAGTATGTTTGTTTGGTTCGTGTTTGAAGACTGACCAACCTTCATAGTCCATCTTAAAGAGCAAGTTTCTTCAGCTTGGTCGTGTTACTGGGGGATGCTGCTGAATTGGAGTCTGTCTTACTTGATCTCATCTGAGTCTTTGTTTTCATCTTGAAAGTGCAAAATATTCCAACTCTTTATTATATCTAAAAATACAAGCTGGGGATCATTGCTGCAGTGGCCGTATGCTGCCTCCTTGCATTCAGGAAGTGAACTGCTGCATTCTTTCTTAACTGAAGCTGTTGGATCCTATAAACTCAAGCTATCCCTAATTCAGCTAAAGCAAAGCACTTAACCTGTGTCTGTCTGATGGACAGCTCAGTGGTTTTTCTTTGAGGCAGTGGCAGCTGCCTGCTGTTTGAAAACAGGTGAGTAAAAAAAGTTATGCATTTTATAGAGGTCTGGATATAGGAAAGAGTGACGTTTTGGGGGGATAGAATGTTTGGACGACTTAAAGATACAGCCTTCCTGTCTGTGTATTTCTGTTCTGCTCTGCAGGCACTAGGATTTTTCTTCTTGTCTTCCCGGTAGTCAGTGACTTTTTTTGCATTACTTCCTGAAGCCTCTAGCCTGGCAATTTTTCTTGGTCTTTTTCATCCCATCAATGGTGGTTCTCAGTCTGATTCACCACCCTCTCCTCCTTGTAGTATTAATGATTTTGTTTCTGTTTAGGAGTAAGAAGTTTGTAACGATATAGAGCAAGGACAGTTGACCTCTGAGAGCATCATGTAGTGCCTCTACTTTGCCCTGTCTTTGTAGGCCATAAACTTATTTTTCTCTTCTCTCACAAGGCCTTTATCTGTACTTGATATCCATTCAGAATGAAAAATGTAAGAGTGAACATCATGTCAGTTTCACATACACCACACCACGGTGGGTGAATGAATGAAAAGAAAAAGCAGATGGGGAAAAGGACACTGAAGGGGAGACCAGTGAAGAAGTTAAGATGGAAGAAAATGCTTGGCATAAAAATGTAAAAGAAATAGTTTGATGGAGGAAAAAGGGAGGATTACTTTCCTACTATTTTGAAATCCCTGCTCTTTATTTTCAGATGAGACACAGGTTAATTTAAATTGGGCTGATGTTTATGCTGGAATGTGTTAATTCCTGCCATTGACCGGCACTTTGATCTCTGAGAATTATAGGTGGTTGAAGCTGAACCAGCCGGATGCTCAGGGTCTTCTGCATTTCTGCTTTGCATTCTTCTAATTCTCACCTTCCTTTGTCAGCCTTTTAATGTAGAAAACACTTCCTGCTATTCTGGAGTTCATTAGATGCTGAAAAACCCTGTTTGTTTGGATAACTGTTGCCTGCTATGCAAGGAGCTGAGCATGAAACTGGTCTTGGGTGTTTATAAGTGGCTTTTTGGATGTTTGTTATCTAGGAATATTTTTCAGGAATGGTATGGGTTCTTGTATCAGTGCCTCTTTTGCTAATTCTTGTTTGGTAAGCACCAATCTCCTGGCAGAGATTTCACCTTGCTGTCTTAATTCAGTTGCTGGAGTTTGTGTGGTCTTCAGAATCACAGAATCACAGAATCACAGAATGTTAGGGATTGGAAGGGACCTCGAAAGATCATCTAGTCCAATCCCCCTGCCAGAGCAGGAACACCTAGATCAGATCGCACAGGAACGCATCCAGGCGGGCTTTGAATGTCTCCAGAGAAGGAGACTCCACAACCTCTCTGGGCAGCCTGTTCCAGTGCTCTGTCACCCTTACTGTAAAGAAGTTTTTTCTCATCTAATCCTGTCACCAATGGACACAGCCTTTGCTCAGCTCCAGTCCCAGTCAGACTTTGGCCTGATAAATGTGGTGTGTAACCTTTTGATTTCTGGTTCCCATTAAATTAAAGCAATACTCCTACCATAGCAAGATGTTTACAACCTCTGGCAACTTCACTTTTAGTTGCTGAATCTTCTGAATAATTTTATGTATAAACCATCTGCTTTAATTATTTTTATTCTCGTATTTAAAGATACAGAGTGGATGTAACTTTTGAAATGATGACGTATGATGTTTTAAATTACTGTTCTTGCTGTATAACTCATCTTTGATGCAGGTCAACTGACCCTGGATGTAATACCAGTTATCCTGCAAGGGTCACCCAAATCCGTGACTGCTTTACTTAGGCAACTAGTTTGGATGACATCAGGACTGACCATAACATTTTGATACCAAGACAGTACAAAAAAATTTCATCAAGCAGCTATTAATTCGATATTTTCAGTTACTACGTATCTGTCTGCTGCAAATTTCAGCTTTTACTTAGGCGTCTCTTTTCTTTTTTTAAGCATTCATTATTGGGATTTAGAAAAGTATATGGGAAAAAATTTAGTAATGGGAAAAAAAATCTATGTTTTAATTATTGATTTAAACTATAATAAGCTAAATGCTAAATAATCCAGAAATGCTAATTTAGACCTGCTTTCACTTCTATGCAGACTGCACTGTAATGAATAACAGACTATCCTCCACAGAGCAATACACTCTATCACAAATTTTGAGCTGTATTTCCTCCTTTATTTTTAGTCCAGAATGTGATTCCAAATTGATATTATTAAGTTATAACACCTTAGTCATTTTCAAGCTCCAGGCACTTAAGGTGCTGAATTTTAGATTGCTTTTTTATATTCTGCCTGGGCCTCGCTTCCCTACTGTACGTTAAGTTATTAAAGCTGTCTGCTCCAATTTCTCCTCTGCTTAGGAAGATATGGCAGGAAGATGAAAAAGACTACCTTTAATCTTGAAAAGCTAAACAGTCCATAAAAAATGAAACAGTGGAAACTATAAGGAAACGGTGGAAACTAACAGTGCCTTACCAAGGTAGTTTACATCATGTGGTCACTGAGAATATATGTGTGTGACACAACACAATAAGAATAACAAGAAGAAAAAGAATAAGAAGAATTATTGGTTTAGTAGTTTACATCATGTGGTCACTGATAACATATGCGTGTGACACAACACAAACTTGTCTCCATTTCTTCTAGGAATACTACAACTATTATTTCTCGTATTTTGAGCTTCCATTGGAAGCCCCTAATACAAAAGAAATTACACTAAATTAGTCTCATTATAACAATTTAAAAATTAAAAAAAAAAAAATAAATTCAAAGGTTATTCAGTATGGTGAGAGCACCAATTTTTAAATTTCGCTTTCTCCTTAAATGAAAAAGATTAACTTTGAGTGAGAAGGTTTCAAAATACTCATTAATGACTGAAAATCTTGTCTGAATCAGCCTCCAGACTCATAGCTTTCAATGCTTGAATTGAACAGTATCCTAGTCATGCTTTTATGTTCAACTCTTGCTGCCTTGGAAAAATAATGAAAAATTAGGTATAGATTTCTGTGACTAAAGTATAGAGGGCATATTTCTGTTTTTAGGTGGAATTTGAGGCTGCAGTATGTAATCTTAGTGACTGTTTTATTTCTTCAGATAAGTTTCAGTGGGGGGAAAAAAAGGATTTTGTCACAAACTTATTTGAGGAAAACACTATAAACTTTTCTGTTTATATATGTACAAATACAGGAGACAAGTATCCAGACACTTTGATAGAAGTGGCATTTGCCCCAACACGGGCCAGTAACAGTACTACATGTCTTAAGTCTTTACTTAACCGGGAAATTGGAAACAGGAAACCATTAAAGCAAACTTCCAAGCCATCAGTTCATTCCTACCTAACAGGCTGATTTTTTCACTCTCCTAGTATTTCAGAAGAAATATTCTAAGCCATTAATAACAACAAAGGTAAATAAAATGGATTCTTTCAGAACAGAAAAAAATGCACAGAAAAGGCTCATTAAATGAAACACTAAATGAGCTGGCGTACCAGCCTGTATCAGCTATAGCAGGTTCCACATGGAAGTACCACAAAGGCCAAGTAACGGAGTGCCACTCAGTTTCATCGGTACCATGGCATCAGGCCTCTTGTCGATAAGTGCAGCATTCGCCTAACATCACACACGGCGATATACTGAGCTGCATTACCAAACAATTGTACCATGGCAAAGGTAAGCACTGAGTCCCTCTTAAAGTTTAAAAAGTAGTTTTATGGTTTTTCCTCAGAGCGTTTGTCATTAATGGTTAACTGAGCCTGTCCCCCTTTGGCTGCTCAGTGAAGCCTTTGAAAGGCGTGATGGCAGCAGGTTGCTTTAGGCCAAGGGGAATCTCTTGCTGTGTCTGGAGTGCTGGTGACAGGAGCACAGCTGATTTTATGTGAGATATTTGCATTGCTTTTATGCTAACAGCTTACTTTTTAATGCTAGAGAAATCAAACATGGCAAGAGAATAATAAAGCCACACTTCCCTAAGTGAGGGACTAGAGTTAATTACCCATCTCCACAGAGCTGAGAACAGTGGTACCTCGGACACCTCTGTACAACGAGAGAAGGCAAGCAGTAATTTGAAACAAGGGACTATTGCAAATATACTTATTTGACATGTCCACTGGTGGTAAAGTTACAAGATAATTGGCGACGTGTTTTTCCAGACTGAGAAGATTATTACTTAACAACACAGTGAAACAGTTCTCTTGTATTGATAATAAGGGGAGGGGGAAAGTTTCTCTTAGTAAACTCGTAACATTTTCCTACAAGCTGTCTTTGACCTCATATCACTGCTGACGGCAATATGCTCCAGAACATGGAACAATCAAGACAAATTATTTTTCTGCACTGCAAAAGCAAAATCGAAGATGTCAGCTCCTGTTTGTATCCCACAAGCAGCTCATATGGAAGATCTGATAGAAAGAATTTCCTTTTAATTAGTAAGAGAGAAATGCTAACATGAATATACTGTAATTACACAGGATGAAAATCTACCCATCCTATGCTGTGCAGTGATATATATATATTTTCAGTCTGCTCTGAGTCAGCTTAAAAGAAAGATTAATATAGTCTCTGTGCCATATAAAAGACAACATATAGCAGAAGGAGGAGCAAAAATGAGTACAGTAATCAATGTGACCACATATACATCTGATTTGTATTCAAGCTTTGTTTCTCCCTTATAATGTATCCACTTGCTCATTATGTCTTCCTGTGCTACACCCCATTTCAGAAAAATAATAAAAATAAGAAGAATGATCAAGGAATTTAACTTGCAGACATAGTACAAACCCTTGCCATGCAAAAAAAAAGAGACAGAAACTGATTAAATCCATACATTGATAAAATAGGACTTCATTAAGTGTTCAGGCAGCAGGTTTTTGAAGCAGCAGAGAAATTAGATGTCTGTATATTTTTCTAATTGAGGTATATTGAAAAACCCACACTTATTTCATTGGACATTCGGTATAGGTTCTATATAAACTGTTAGGTAAATAGTACTTTTAGTAGATGTCGGTTAAACCCCAACAGCAGAAAAAAAAAGATAAATGTGCAACAAAAGGGAAATGTATCTAGTCTCAATGTTTCTGTTTCAGTTTGACTGGTTTGTTGATGGTTAGCTGCATGTTACTTGTGTTGAGACTTGAAGGAGCTATTCTGCATGGAAACCCTTATTTGGGCTACTAAAAACATACTCCAGCAAAAACCTCCTCTGCTTATAATCCACCGAGCTTCTGAAAGGAGACAGTAGTCAATTCTATGATTACATTCTTGCAGAAATGTCTAAAAACAAATATCTCCTTAACTACTGGGTTCAAAACTACCAACATTGGTTTGGATTTCTAGTGTGAATGTACCTATCTCTCTAGACGCCCAATGAAATAAGATCCAAGTCATAGCTAAATACCGACAAAAGTCAAACAGCAAGCTTGGCTGCACCTTGTTTGCTGGTTTCCATTAAAACATCTCAAAGCAAGGCCGGATGTTTTCCAGTCAGCTATAATCACCAGAATTGCATTATTTTGTTATTTTAGTGTTTTGAAAATGTAAACAGAACAATAGGGGATGAACACAACCTCTGCTTTCATAGTGTTCTTCAAATCCTACTTATGAAAGAGTAAATTTTCACTCAGCAAAATCCATCAAATAGTTGGATTGTGTAAACATCAATGATTCATTAGCTCCCGTATACTGCTTTTGTAAGGATTTTACATTCACCCTCTGCTGAGCACTCAACAGATGTAACAGAATATATATTGTAAAATATATATATATATTTAAAGGGAAAAATTCAAATAACTCAGGTAAAGCAAATTTGGTGGCGCTTGCAAGGGATGGCATACAGAAACAAATTAACTGTCATTATCATGAGCATACAATAAAAATGTACAACATGTAATGTGTGGACAAATGGAAAGACAAAAGAAAAGCAAATACCGACCTGACATCAAATGATTTGAGGTGGAGTGACATATTACCACTAGCAAGGCAGTCAGGGATTTGCAATAACAACAAACAGAAAAAAGTCTTATATCAATGAGAAAATAATAGACTGAAGAGAAACAGAATTTTTATTCTTGTTTTCATCTAGCTTGGCTATCCATTTTGAATGTCACTTGATGACTGTTTGATCTCTAGGACATAGAATTCAGTATTTTGTAGAGCATACCTGAATCTGGGTGAGCATATTATGCATAAAATCTTCTAAGATTGCTATAGAAACACATTTGTGTTCCTTGTATTTAACTTCCTTTAGAAATGGAAGCTCTCCACAGTGTTCTCCATTAGAGAAACTCCAATGGAAGAGTTTCAGAAAACCTTAAAAAATACCTTTGTGTTACAGCAACGTCCTTCTTGCAGTTTCTTAAGGATTTTGGAAGGTGTTGGCCTGGTGAATGTAGTAACTTACTTAGCAAGAGGTATAAGCATGGAGAGTCTATAATGAGAAAAAACAGATACAGAAATCATGGCCAGTAGTGATTTTCATCAACACAGCTTGAAAGCTATTCTCATTTTTCACTAATAGACAGTAACTACTACACAGAAATAAAGGCAAGGATCCAACCATGACAAGCAACAGAATTTCTGTGCAAATCCTGAAACAAGGCTTGAAATCTATGAATTAAGAAAAAAAAATAGTTGCCTATGTGACAGAGGTGCATGTATCATATGAACACTGCTTTAAGCATGCAGAAGGAAGAACAGTAGCATGGGAAAGGAAGAGAACATGATGACAAGAGTACGATTTCTATGTAGTGTATTTTCACTGTCTCTTTCAACTACTCTTTTGTCATCCAGTAGAAGCAAGGCATAACCTACGGATGGATCATGCAGCTGCGCATATTTGGCTCAAAGGTGTGTCAGCTCATATTTGTTAGCAAGTCAGCCAGCAGGCACATGTTGCAGAAGCATGGGACAAAATAAATACAGACGTATGTTAAAAAGAGCAAGTCAGTCTGTGTGTGGGCAGCTCTGTGGACGCAGTGTGCCTACAGTAACTGTGGTCTGTGCACTGATGTTTCTCTGGTTTACCGTCCTAATAGGGTTGCTCTACGAGTCAATGTGCCTATATTCCAACTTTTAGAAATAATTCCGACCTCATTTTTACATTAAGACAGGGTTCACTGAAACTCTAGGACAGTAGGACAAGGCAAAAAGAAAAAAATTGTTATTTTGGACTATTTCTCTTCAGCAATGATAGCACATTTTTCTTTTTCAAAATTATTTACGACTAAATAGTTTTCATCCATCATGCATATAAAATATTAAATCATGTTCCAGCTTTTAGTTGCCCCGGTTATGCAAACATAATTAAAGAAATTAGAATAAAAATTGAAAAAGCAAAAAAAGAATAACCAAACTGGAAAGTTTACTGTTCTATGATGCAGGAAACGTTTCTGTAGTGCCAAAGACCAATAAAGGAATATGTTGGAATCTTTCTAGGTATTTTTGCTATGTATTTTAACTCAAAATATTCAAAAACTATTTTTATTTTAATTTTTCATTCTCTGATATTTCAAAATTACATCAGTTTATTTTTTTAATTATTTTTGCATGTGAGCACTTTACTTCCTCAGTACATACCATAGTGAATGTATAAAATTTTTTCTTTATAATGTTGTGGAGACAGGGTAATGATCCTCACTTCCCCCTCACCCTCTGTTCCAGTAGCTTGTGCACATTGTGATGCTACACAATTATGAAATTTAAGATTTTCTCAGGGTTAATTTTCAGTATGTATGGTAGCTAGTAGTGTTGTTTTGAAGTTGTGTTGTTCTACAGAGATTCCTGTCCTCATATACATAAAGATGACAGCTCTTGTCATCTTCCTTGCAAGTCTCATTTATCTCAAATCTCACTCCTGGGGTGACCACATGAGAATCTCATATTTGATTTTAAACCGTAATTTCATGACTGCAAAACCTTCATTTGGACAAAATTTCATTGAATATTAAAGTATTCAGACTAAATATTTTTGAATAACAGTCCTGATTCAAAGGTCATCTCATAGCTTTTAAGATCAAATTAATCATTTTTTTATAATTCTCACAGTACTAAATATTATTATACATATACATAACTATGAACCCCAGGTCAGAAAAATATGGTCTGGATTTACTTGTTTGGCCTAAGACTACTTTTGTAGCTAAAATTACAGAGCAATATTTATTTTAGAAAAGAGATGTATAGACACCAGAGCCCACACTTTACTAGATTCCTTATCAGGTTGTCATATATACATATTTCCTGTGTGCCACATCCTCCCACCCCTTCACTTCTCATCTACCCTTCTTCAGTATATTTCTTGATATACATGTTGCATCTAGACTTCTCATTTATTCTTCAAAACATAATTGCAAAGCTGAGGAAAAGAAATAAAAAATAATAGCAAAGCTCCATATGCAGCAATTCAATGCCTAGCAACCTGTGATAGACCCAAGGAAAAAATCACAAATTATCTGCAAAAGGCAGTTGGAACAAGGACTTGGGGTAAACAGACACACAAACAACATGTCAGCCATGATAAAGAGTGTAAATTTGAACAGATGTCACTTCCAGAGCAGCAGCAGGCAGATTAAACAGAATTGGCTTTGGATGAAATCCAAGGAAGAGCAAGAAAATATGACGCTTTTGCCCTGAGCTCTTACAGAAATCTAGTCTCCAGAACCTCTTTCCTTTAGTAATCATAACTGAGCAGGGCTAAAAATAGGAAAAGACTTTAAGAAAGCCAGTTTAAAACAAATACATTATTACACATACATATCATTCTGTAAGTACTTCATTTTCAGGCAAATAGAAGAAAAAACCCTATCTGTTATGAAAAAAAAATGCTAACTAGGTAGCCTCCCAGTTACAATAATTTATGGTAGCATAGATTTCATCAACATGCTACTACTGCTTAATGAATCGAGGCCAAGTCTGTGAAACAAAAAATAACACTGCAACTCCCCAAATTAAATAATAGTTATTACAAATTTTTGCTGTACCTGTTGTCTCTTGAATAATTCTGGTTCCTAGTGTTTTGTGCACGTATATTTTAAATCACTGTTTCTTCTAACTTGCATATATCAGTTTATCATATATGAAGGACACCAGCAGAAAATGAGAGAATACAGAAAAACCAGAAACCTGGGTCAAGGAGTAATGGACGTTTGGATTTGTCATAAAAACTTTCTAAATAAATGGTACTCTCTAGTTCTGTTCAGTTACATCATTATTGTACTTTACAAATCCCTAAAGACTGACTAATTATATCTACGAACGTAGCACATGGGTTCATGTGGGGTTTTTTTGGTTTGGTTTGTGGTTTTTTAGAGGACCTCAATGTTTCCTTGGCCTTGAATACCAAACAATGAAACAAAGCTTTATTTCAGTAGCCATAATTTTAATGAAGACATGACCAGAAGAGTTCTCATGTAGTCCCTTCATAAGCATACAATTATTCTATTAATTTCAAATTATAATGCTAGCAGAAATAAATGCTGATAGTCATCTGTCCATGTTTCCACACTGTAGAATTGAGAAAATTACATCTAAAACCCATTGATAAGCCTGAATGAATCCATCATCATCATTAACCTTATTATTTTTCACTGTTAGAAACAATAAAGGAGAAAAATAAAATTTTGTGAAATTGTAAAATAAAAAAATAAATCACAGAGAATCTCAAACCAACTGAATTTTCAAATATTATACACTGAAATTAACTCCACCATGAGACTCAGGATTACATCTGAGTGTAATCCTTAAAGAGACCTGCTTTCAGTATGGCCCGCAGAACAGCATAACTATTTTCATGAAAGTAAAATGAATGACAAGTTATTATTTCTCAAATTAATTAATATAAACTTTCCTAGTTAATGCTAAATTCCACATGGAAGAGATAAAAATCACACACTTTGTTTAATATGCACAACAGATGCCATTTCCACACATTTGAACAGCGGTTTCATATTTGTAAGTCAGTATTTCAAGCTGAAACGTTGCAGGGTTTTTCTAAGTCAATAATACAAGCCTACAAAATTAAAATGCAATCCTTGTGTCAAACACAACAAAATCATTGTTTGTTTATTTTTAAGGTGATAATAAAAAAGATTAACGATACTGCTGGATAATGAAACAATCTGCCACAAGGCAAGCTGCAGAATATATTATAGAGTGAAGCTCTAGCAACAATCCTAAGAAAAACTTCAGCTTTCTCCCAAACACATTAAGAAGTCCCTTTTATTACCAGGTGACATTTTTGCATTTAAAAGAGTTGATTTTCATGCAGTGCTTAAAGGTCAGATAGTTAATCTACCTCTGTAAGGAGAGCGTTTTCCTCTGAAGAGATTTTTAGAGGACATCAAATCAATAAGAGTCATCAGACTCAACAAGAATAAAACCCTTCACTGTTCTCAAGGCAAAAGCTTATACCAGTTCCAAAGAAATTGGATCCAGCTCGTGAAAAAATTCAGACATCATGCAGCATTACAAACCAGCAACCTTTATAGCTGAACACAAATGTAAAAGATTTCTATATCATTAGTTCAGAAGAAAAATCTTATTCAGTGTGGAACGTGAAAAAGTGTCAGTTTCGTCACGTGTATTCACTATGCCATTTCATTTCTAAGTGGTAAAAACAAGTGAGGAAAAAGTTGAACTTACCACATATGTTATACTGAAGTTTTCATTAGTGTGTCCTTTAGCTCTCAGATGATGTGATACAACCCCCCCCCCCCCCCCCCATGTTTCTGCTGGAGGTGAGAGAAAGAAGAAGGGATCCCTGATGAGAAGAGAGTAGATCAGCTGTACACTTCATCTTTGCTCGGTTTATTCAACATAATCCCTTTCTTCTCTTCCTAAGGAAACTGCCACTTGCCCTGCATACAGTGGCTTTAGAAGTTCATTGGGGGCACCTCAAATTAAAGTAAAATACTGAGTGACAAGCAATTTCAAAAAGTTGCTTGGGTTTGAAAGTCATTGGCCTGAAAGAAGATTACTTGTGAATATATTGTTTTACGATGAGATTCCAAATAATCGGCCTTGCTTTCCTACCTCTGACACCACCTTGTACAAGAGCTTTTTGTATCAATGTCCCATTTAGAATATGAGGGTAAGAATACCTATTTTAGTCATTTTCCCTAGACTGGGAACTCTTCAAGATAGTGACTATGTCAAGAGAGGAACTACATGTATAAATATATACACACGTGTCTAAATGAAAACTCATCTTAGTATACTAATCTCACTTAAAGCTACCAGGCATCTCTATAGCACAAATGGAAGGATTGCAAAAAATAAAAATAAAAGGATAATCATAACTCAGGTTTCAGCCTTCATTATATGTGCAAAACGCTTACATGCTTGAAAGGAAGGGAGAGTTGAGAATTACATAAGAGTATTGATCTTCCATGAGGACTGCTGTTTAGTATTTTTCTGCATGGACAGAATAGCACTGTTTAGGATGGGTTTGGTTCTGCAGGAAATAAAAAATACAAAGAAAAGAGACTGAAAACATGAAAAAGTTAGGGAAAGGTAGGAGAGAAAGTGACAATAAAATAAAAACTCAGTGAAATACAGAACTAAAAGACTACATTATATGGACAGTACTAGAGTACAATTATTTTGTTTTTTGGGAGAATAATTATTCAATCCATAGCAAAACAATACAGCTGCTTGGTTTGTATCATGCCTTGAGGAATTCACCTTGACAGTGACATTGTGATTGCTATCCAAGTTCTATACTGAAGTTATGGTATGTACATTTTTAATTTTCAGTCCCATTTCAGCTAACCTAGGCTAAATCTCAATCATTACTCTGCCTAGTTTGCCTTCACCTCCACGAATAAAAAAAAAAACTATAGCGTATAGTCTTTGACGCTTTCTGTTTATATGATAACTGCTTTTTATTACCATTTTGTTTGACAGGTCTCTTCAATGAAATTTTAAATGCAATTATTTTCCACTTAAATACACACTAATTTGAATAACTTATATTTTTATGTAATTAAGGTAAAACTAATCTATATATAAAACATTTTTCAACATTTTCTGACAAAATAATATTATTTCTGAATTCTCATTTCATTCATCATTCATTTTGAAAACATTCCCAGAGCTTTTATTGCATCTAATGATTGATTTTGCAGTGATTAAATGTAAAATTGTTAGGAAAATGTTTCCTAAACACACCTGTCTTTCCAATGATTTTAAACTACCTGGAGCAGATTTTTTTCCTCTTCTAATTAATGTCTTTTTGCTTCTATACACAGTCATCTTAAATTTTCACTTAAATAAATTAGACTTCTTTGGAGAAAAAACAAAAATCCAGACCCAGCTCAGAGGAAGAACACAGATTGGAGGAAAATGGTGTTTTCCTTTCTGTGTCCTCTCCATACATCCACCCATCACACCATTGCATCCAAGTAACTGCACTACACCTCGATCCTGCTGCAGAATAAGCCTCAAAGTAGTTAGCAGGATCTCTCAGTCCTCTGTTTCTCTCCACTCCTCATCCTCTCTTCAGTTATGTTCTTTTTGCTCATAAGCTTCCTGAACCCGCTCACCACTGGATCGCCGAGTTGAAACTGTTCTTCCCTCCTGCCCAACTGCACTGTAGGTTCCTCCTCCCTCCCTTTCAGCCACCTCTAGAAATCATGAGAGCAGCAGATGAGCTAGACAGAGATGCAGACTCATCTGAAATCCCCACTAAAAATATCCCGAACTCCAGATCAGTTTTCAGCCATTCTATCTTGTGAAGAATTAGGTATGGATAATGAAACAAGATCATCTTAAAGCATAACACTAAAACAGAAAAAAGGCCGTTCTTTTTAAATTACAGAAATTATAAAATATTAAATTGTAGCAGAATTCTCATTATACATCTCTTTGCAGCCTCACAAAGAAAGTCAAAACAAATTTCTCAGTTAATGGACTCCAGTGAATATCTAGATGTAAATATTAGGCTTGGTGAGCAATGCAATATAACTAGGATCGAGTCATCCATTCTTTTCAGGAAGTTAATAGGTATTAACAGTCCACCAGTCTGTGAAATTTTACTTATGGAACACAGGCAGGATACGGGCTAATAGGCCTCTGATTACAGCATTTTTCCTGATAAAGGTAGTAGAGAAAATCCACAACACAGAAGTCTGTATCTTCTGTAAGAGAAAACCAGGGTACAACACTATAGGGATAATGAGGACATTTCCTTTTGAATACAGAACAAACAAGGACAGAGACAGATGAAAGGACATAGAGGCAGAATGAGAGTACACCATGGTTTCCATGGTGGTTTATTCCCACAATGGAAAAAAAAAAAAGCTAAATTAGCTACATCATCTGAAATGAAAACTATTGTACAAATATTTTGATCAGTCTTCTCAGAGGACACAGTGGTCTTCTTAAAAACATTAGTGTCCTAGAAAAGTAAGCTAAAATGTTAAAACCATATACTAGAGGGCGTATATTCTCCTGCTTCCTTATGTTCAAACAGTCATAGAGCAGTTACGTCCAAAAAGCTAGTCTTATTTACTTACAATTTCACTGCTCAGTTTTAGCTGTCTAACTACTAAGGACTAATTCTAAGAGTGCGTATCTGCAGCTAAATGAATCAATAAGACTCTCCTCTGCAGTACAATTTCCTTGCATCTGTTAGCACAATTCTGTTGCACCAAAATTTCCTGGAGTTTCTGAGGCCCTTTCTACACTATCACATAATCTATCACATCCCAGTCTTGCAGCCTGCCCAGGTGCAGGGCTGCAGGCAGACCCCATGCAGCCCATAAAGCAGAGGCCCATTGGTAATGCCTTCCTGGTGTTGCCAGCTGGCAGAGGACATGTGTGATGGTAAGAACAGTCCCTACGAGAGCTGCATCCCTTCTGACTTGCCAAAAGCCACAACAGCAGCTGTAAAGCTTGTAGGTCTACTTTCCTGAAGGCCATCTGGCTGCTATGGGTACATCAGAGCTTACATCTCTCTGTCTACAGCTTCTCCAGGTCAGTCCCAGCATGAAGAGGGTTGGACTATTCCAAGTCTAATGAAACAGGGAACGACCAGGGAAACAGTGATGCTAAACAGGTAAGCAATCTGGAAGAAGTGCCTTCCTCTTTATCTGCTTTGGTTGTGATATTTAGGACTCAAATATTACCTGTCATAAGGCTTACACTGTAAAAGGAAAGAAGCAACAACAGATGTTTGACATTTTTGGTACCAGCAATAATTTACAAAATTATTAAAGATGAGACATGACATGAGAACTCTTCCAACAGGGATTTAAGTTTTGCTCATTACAGAGAAGGGGGGATCAATATATTGTGGGAATTCCATATACAGGTCTGGATTATAAAGACTTAGTACACAGTATAGATCTTTTTGTAAATGTTCAGAAGGATAAATGTGACTTGGTAAGAGAAAAAAAGAGGCAGCTCAATCATACTGTACATTTTATGGCGTAAATTTAATAATTATTTGAACCTATTAGCTGATCAAACACCGAACTACATATAGCCAAGGTACACTAAGACCTTCCCATCTTACTTACTAGTCAGACAGTGGAAAACTGAAAGCAGGTTTTAAAAGGTCATACTCTCAGAGATAATCTACCATGGATTATAAAATTGCTTCCCAGACCCAGAAAGCAACAAGCGTGACATGCGCTGTAACTGCATAAATCTCTCTGTAGTCTGATTTCAAGAGGAAATTGAGGAAACCTTTTTCCTGATAGAAAACATGTTTTTATGTCCAAAGATGCGTGCAAAAATTAGTATGAAATACATTTCAACTACCACTCCCTCCAATACCTCACAGCAATAATTTTAGTGTGCTCAGTTAAGATGTTTCTTCAAGTTTTAAAGGTCATCAGGGTTTAAGAGGTATATTCTATACTTAAAAAGTTCCCTTGAGTTTTAGAGTTATTACCAGATCTCATTATATTTTCCATATACGAGTACATCTCTTAAAGTTTACGTTAAACTTTAAATAACTAGAATTTTGAAAGGTCAAATAAATAACGAGGTATCTCACTGCAACAGGAAATATATTCACCATTTTGCCACAAGCTTTTCTAATTCAGTTACTTCTGGAAGCAAATCCTTTGCTGTATTGACTTGTTGCATTAAATTCTCATCATGCTTATCGTTACAGAATATACAGTATAAAAACATGTAGACAGAAGCATAATAAAATCTATAGCGATGCTTTAGCCATGATAACACCTTCTCAGAAATAAAAATGTGTTTATATATTTAACACTAGTACGTCACCATCACCAGAAAGAGTCCTACAGCATCATATAGTCCCTTTATTGTTGCTTGCTAATTGGTGACAACAGTGGAGACTGAAATGTAAGTTCCCTGCCTAAGATTTGTTGTGGTTTTAAACCCAGCTAACGGTAAACAAATACCACACAGCCACTCAGTCACCCTCCACCCTCCTGGGGATGGGGGAGAAAATTAAAGGGATAAAGGGAAGAGAGACTGATGGGTTGAGATAAAAACAATTTGTGAGCTAAACTACAAGTGAAAATAATAACAATAATGATAACAGTAATATACACAAATGAGAGTGATACTGCTCACCACCCCATGACTAAGGCTCAACCTCTTCCTGACTGAAAATGCTAGAACAGAGTCCTGAAATCGCAATTCCAGAAGAGAGATAAGAACCCAAGCATTGAAGAGAATGAGACAATCCTGAGAGAGAGCACTTCAGGACAGACTCTCATCTATACACTGGGTATGACATGCACGATATGGAATATACCATTGGCCAATTCGGGTCTCAATCCTAAACCTAAGGATGAGTCCTGAGCTAGTAGGGACTTGAAGCTTCACTCTCTCCATCCCCATGCCTAGAGTCAGCAGGCTGGGTACTCTGGGGGAGAGTTTCTCAGACTCCCTTGTGAGCTGGGAGAAGTAATTATTTTGGAGAAGTAATCTGAACTCCTATTTTAGTAATTCTAGATTACAGAGCTGATTTTTTCTGTCCAGTGGAAGCTTCATTTAAAAAAAAAATCTCAACAGTCCTATCTGAATACTCTAATCACTGAGCTAATTAAATATTCTGAGGACCTCTCTATCTTTTTATGTTATACAAAAACCAGGAAAGAAAGTACTTAGACTTAGGTGAGACCAACGTTCAACTCCACAAATGGTTTCACAATGCAGGAAGCTAAGCACCTGTTTGACCAGACTGGTGCAACTCATCCTTTCTCTTTTCTTTTCTTTTCTTTTTTTTTTTTTTAAATTTACAAACCTTCTCCAGAAGCAACTCCCTGCACAATTAAATCAGCACCTTTTAGTAACTGATCTATAAGAAACTGAGGGTTGCAGTTGATTGCATGATATCTGTAAGTCAGTAAGCATTTCAATACTTATTTCTAGAAAGTGCTGCTTTGAATATTAAAATATACATATATCTCCATCTCCAGGAGAAAATGCCTTGTGATTACCAAAATTCCATTAGATAACTACTTTTACTTATTAAGCACCATAACCAAAATATTAAGGTGCCTCTTAACTGAACATCCAGAGAGAGACTTGACTAGTAGAAACTAGAGTGAAACTCAGACCTAAACCTTTTCAAAGTTCATGGTTGTTTGGAACAAAAGGCAAAGACTTTCAGTTAGAATTTTCAACTTTAAGATTGTTTAGATATCTTAGACGTGGCAGTCTCATAAGCCAAATATATGCTAGCTTTTTTTACTTTTAGTATACAGTTTTACATTTTCATACTTTCAGTGTAGCTGTCTAAACAGTTTAATTCTCACAAAACTTTCTACTTGCTAAAGCTCTCTGTTAGATTTGAAGCTGGATAACATAAATTTAACTCAGCTTTATGTTTTATTTTCATTTTTTGAACAATTCTCCACAGGTAAATTATTTTATGTTTCGTTTCTCTGCCATAATTGGGTAGAAGAGCCTTGAGGCAAATTAGAAATGTAATAATCAATAACTGAGTTTTATTAAGAGATCAAATTTAGACAGACATGCAAAATGAGCATTAATGTGCCCATTTATTCTGCTACCCAGTGTTCTACACAAAATTTATTCACAAAGATACTGAGTGAGACAAGAACAGTTCTTCTACTTCCAGAAGTCTTCCTGATTCTTTTTCTTCCCTCCAGCCTCTCCAGAACCTGCTCTACCACTGCTATAAAACTTTGCCTATGAGTCATTCTGCTTTGTTGAAGCCACCCTCCTACATCTAGACAGTGCTATAGTAATTTCACGACAGCAAAGAGCTGAGCCTTCAATCAGGCTATCACTCACTGACATAACACATTTAATCACAGGAAAGTTAAAAGAAAATATGCAAAGAGGTATTGCCTTTCCTCCTCTTTCAAGTCTGAAATAAACATGAACAAACTGTCTCACACTATGTCAGACCCCGTCTAAAGAGATCTGTATCTTTGGAAGAAAAAGGCTGATGCAAAATAGGAAAGACATACATGGAAATAGATAAATAATGCCCCAGAGAATGTTGATTTTATTTTCTAACCAAACCGATCAAATATTTCCAAGAGATTCAGCCAAAAGAAAGGTTTGGTTTGGCCTAACATTTCTTTGACCTTTAAATTCTGTGATTAACAAATACTTCATTAAAATGTAGAATCAATACTCGAAGGCTTAAGAGGGGTCTCTAGGTGATCATATTTTGAAACCAATTTAATACAAACCAGTGGTGAATATGTGCTATAGATCTTTCTCTCCAAACACATTCAAACCATAGAAAATTCTTGTTTTCATTCTGGGAATCTCTAGGTCAGTTTTTGCATATCATCACCACACCAGACAAGATGGTAGCTACAAAAATAACAGATCATACTATGTAGATAGGGGTGAAATAGGAAAGTTTCAAAAAAAAAAAAAATAATTATTTTCTCAGTGTGATCTTAGAGTGTTCTTTCTGCTATTTTTCCAATTGAGTTATTTTACCTACTTAACATCATTGTATCAAGCAAATACATCCATTCAAGTGCAATTACTGAGAATATTTCAAATCACTTTTTTCAACCAAAGAAAACCATTACAGTCAATCTTAGCACAAATCTTGAAGCAGAGTCATTGGATGGTGGGGTAGAGCCATCTGAAGTCATCTTGTTTGATATGTAATAAACAGTTTAGTTGAATTTTCATAACAAATTCTACAACATATTGAATAGTTCTATTAGGTAACCATAAAGAAATGGTAATTTTTAGTGAGGTCTTGAATGTATTGCCTGAATATGAGAATTATTCATTGCTTTTCTCTATTTCCTTTACATGTTTGTCATAAATAATGTTTCAGTTCCATCATCAGTGTTCCATCTTTAAGGCACTGTTATGGTATACAGTCTGCTTTATTCAATTCCTTTTGTCCAATTTTTCAATTCCAGCCTAGAAAATTCAAAGCCAGAGCTCTGACACATCAGTCACACAATCAGCTAAATTAGGCTACTCCAGTTGGTTTAACTGGCAACTTTCAGGCATGCCAAACAAAGCAGCAAGGCTTTAATGGTTTAAAGCCTCCAAAGTGGATCATAATATAAAACGTATTGCTCATCAGCTGGCACAGAAGGCAAGGAATGCCATATGCTTTCAGTTTCATTTGTGTTGTTTATCTTTAATACTAAACCCTAATGCAATACACTTTCTATTACTCTGCCATGTCAATCTTTTTTATGTGTAAGGGGGTCAGGAAAACAAGACAATATCGGTTTCGCTAGTCACAAGCCAATACAGGCTCTCCTAATTCCAGGGCAGCTGAGAGCTATGGAGCAGTAAATTACATTGTTTCATGCATGAATTAGAAAGCACAGAGTTAACAATACAGTCAAAATACTTGTTTGGATGGCCAGCTATAGGCTTGAAGTTAATGTTTAGACAAATTTGAAAACAAAACAGCAGTAGTTCAGAAATATGGATGAGCAACTCAAGTTTTGAAGCACTGATGCAATATTAAGTCCTACATACGTAACTACAGGTTAACTAGCAGGTGGAGAAGGAAGTCTCCCTCTAGAGAGCACTGCATTCATGGATTTAGGAGAATATTTTTAATTCACAGTAGGAGAGGATTGACAGTGCCCTGGTGACAGTGACTCCCCACACTGCAAAGCAAGAGGTCAGTATTTGTGAAAAGCCAGACTCCATCTGATCCTACTCAAAAGTTCCCATAACCCTACCAGGTTGCTGGTGCTTTCTTTAATCATGCTCAGCACACACACAGACAAACACAAGTGTGGAAAAAGGCAGCAATGAGGACCCCAAGATTAAATTTTAAAAGGCAAAATATTTAATTCTAACCACATTATGGATTAATAACACTACTCTTGTCTTTGAAGTCAACAAAGATGAAGACACAGACACATTCAGGTAACTTTCTGAGGATCTCTTTACCCTTAAATTATCCTTTCAGTGACCAACTTTTTCCTCTTTATAAGTAAGATGAGAGAGGTTACCTCTTGATGACAAGATGTTTTCATAAGTATGTCTGCTAGAGTCACCTTACAGGTGTCCTATTGCTGCTTTGCTCCTCTTACTATTTGTGTAGAATGTGAAGCACTATTTGTAATTCTATCGCAATCTCTTTTAGTCCTCTATCTTTCTCTGGACCTGAACTACCAATTGTGAACAAGAAAGCTGCTGCAATATGACATGATAAGAGCTTCGAGAAGGCAGTTTGCCAGCTGGCCACTGTCCTGAAAACTCTCTGGGAGAAAGACAGAAGGCAGCAAGCTGAATTGCTAAAAAGAATCATGGGGGGAGACAGAAAATGCAGCTTAATAAAGATGCTAGAGAAACTAAAGCAGGAAACAGACTGAACTGGATAAATTTTACAGTCACTGTGGAAATAGTCACCTAAAATTGCCCTCAACCTCCAGACCTAAGAAATTCATCTTGACTCAGGAAAAAAACAAATGTCTGATGAGGAAACTGGAAGAGATTGTCAACCACATCAAGTTCTAGTGTTTGGATGATGGAAAACTGGCAGACATGCAGATGAATTAGAAGAAAAAGTTAAAAAATAAAGCAGATTTTGCTGGAGAGGAGCAGATTAATTATCGTCTAGAGAGAATTAAGTCCCTGCAGTCTTAAAACACTTTGAACACAGTTTCACTGGAATAAGGTCAGAGAAGCAACTGCTTTGTTCTCAGTTAAAATAAAATAAAACTAAACAAAGAAAAAAACCTCCACAAAATAAACAAATAAAAACCCCAGAAAAACCCCAGGGAACCATGTATTTCCTAAATTGTCTGTTTTATTTTAGAAAAAGCAATTAGAAATAAAAATTAAAATGCAATTAAAACACAAATCCCAACCTTCCTTCATGTATCTGTGAAGTATTAGTCAATTCAACAACTATATTTGTCAAGTATTGCTTAATATTTACTAAATAAAAAGAAGACCACAATCTAAATTTTTTTTCTAGGTAAGAGGGCACATCTGCAGACAAAGATGACTTTGAAAGAACTTGCTAGAGGTGTCCCAGAGATTTAGAGCCTCCTAGTAAAAACGTCTTTGCTTTGATGATTTAAAAAAAAACAACACTGGTCTTACTCTAGGAGCTCATAACACAGCATTTTCTGCAAGTTTTATAATCTTCCCTACTGCTAGCTTTAAGACCATTTCCTAAGAATTATTCCACTACATGTAAATGTGTTAAGACATAGATTAAAGTTTAATTAACCAGATTAATGCTTTTAGGTGTCATCCTTGCAGGGACAACCTGTATAATTGTAGATAAAAATATTTATATAATTTTAAAACTAAATTTTAAATAGTGCAGCAGGAATATAATTCTTTCTAAAAAGTTATTTTATTCTTAAGATTAAGGTGACAGCATTGAATCCCATGCAGCAGAGAAGCCTTGCAAGGTTTTGACTTGCATAAAAGAAGCCCAATACCTATGTTTGAACTTAAAGTTCACTTTTTGGGAAAACATCTAATTCTTGGTGTAAAATCTTCACAGCTGGACAATTTATCAAGATCCATGGTAAATATTTAGCAATTAATTGCCTTCACTTACAAATTTATTCAGGGTCTGAAATTATATAAATTCAACTTTAGTCCAAAGGGTTCTGTTACCCAAGAATCACAGAATTGTTGAGGTCTGCAGGGACCTCTGGAGATCACCTACTCCACCCAGTCAGCTCAAGTAGGTTGCCCAGGACTGTATCCTGTCAAGTTTTGAATTTCACCAAGGACGGTGACTCAATAACCTCTCTGGGCAACTTGTACCAGTGTCTAACCCCCATCACATTAAGAAAACATAGTGTTTTGTTTTGTTTAAATGGAATTTCCCCTATTTCAATTTGTGCCAGTTAACTCTTCTCCTGTCACTGGGTACCACTGTGCTTACCTCCATACTTTACTATCTCCCATTAGGTATGTAAACACGTTGACAAGATCCTCCTAAGCCTTTCAGACTCCAGGTTAACCAACACCAGCTCTCAGTCTCTTCCAGTAGGTCAGTCAGATCCCTCAGTCATCTTCATGGCCTTTTGCTGAACCTGCCCAGTATGCCCATGTCTCTCTTGAACTGGGAAGCCCAGAACTGGACACAGTGCTCCAGTTGTAGTCTCCCCAGTGTATTCACATAGTTCACGTATATGTGTTTATATGCCAGAACAATGAGCTTAAGAATGTTTTATCCAGTGGTATTCATAGAGGTTCTCCTTAACCTCTCTCTCTTCTACATTTATCTAATGCAGTTACAAAAGAGCTTTTGTCTCTACTGCTCTTGACTGCTCAGATAAGCTGAAAAATTTTGTTGTCTGTTGCTTTTAGGTAGCACATTTAGATCTCCATTTTCTTCTCTAAGACTCCTTTTTGTATCTTTGAGAGATGAGTTTCTATTATTCATGAATTCTGCTTTGCTCACTGGCTTCAAGAGCTATATTCTCTGAAGTGAGATTTTTAGCCCTGGATGGGCACAGCCGTTGTCTCTACTGTTCTGGCAAAAAGCACAAGCACTAGCAGGTGCTCCATTTGTTTGGCATTTAAAACAAAAGCCAAGAGGGATCATCATCTCTAGGATTTTAAAATTCCCAAATCTTCTTGCTATTTGGTAATCTGCAGCTCTAGTATGCCCAAAGTTTCAATCCTGCCACCACTCTGAAAGAGAAAAGAGACTGGAAAAAGAACTCACATGCTTCCAAGGCCATTCTCTGCTTTGCAAACCTATCCTCATTACTACAGTTATATAAAAGACTGAGCATTCAGGAGCCATCTGTTCTTCAGTCTGCTCCCTACATTTTGGTGCCATGGACCTCCCAGAGCAGCCATCACCCAGCTCCATCCTGAATACAGGGTCTTGTACTTACTACTCAGATCTCTGCAACCCGTTATCACCCCACCTGAACTGCTCTGGCAATTTGAAATGCAACTAGTTTCTAGCAGTAGAAACCAATACAGTTTCAGAATTCCCATCTGCAGAAAAGTGAAAGAAAAAAGTCTGACATGAAAGATCTTCTGTAACTCAGGTTTTGATTATATATTGCCATGCATCTGTGTCTGAATGACCTGGATATCACTGTGAGCAAATTCTCAAGAGAAAGCTAAAGCAAGCTTCAGAAATGTCTTTCTTTATGTTATCAAAGTACTAGGAGCAAAAGTAAAATTGTATCTACTTATTCATTGATGCAGTTTCCAATTTCTGCAAACTCACAGAAGGTGTTGTAGGTTACTATTACTCTCATGAAAGTCCATTCTGCCAGTTGTAATTTTTCTGACTCAAAGAGGGTATACTTATGTCCACCCAAATTAAATATCAGAGCAAATCCTCCCTAGTATTGCCATTATTTTGGAGTAATTTCTCAGGATAGGTTAGACTACCCCAGCCACTACTACTCTTGGATATGTTCTGTTAGAAAATGAATATAGACAACTCTTACAAATTTTACAATTATTTTCTTCCCAGAAGAATCCTGGTTTTGCCGTTGTTTTTTTTAATAGCACTCATTAGTTCCCTAGGATTCTACTGCTTATTAATCCAGTGCTTTTAAGCATGGAACAGATATTTTAGCAAAAAAAATTTTGTCTTCTTGCAAAGCAAGATCTAAGGAAACAGAGAAAATACTTTCTTTCAGTAAAAGACTTTTTTTGTTTTGTTTTGTTTATGCAACCTAATCCTTCTTTCCTAAAATCTATGACAGCCACAGTACAGATAAACTGAATCTCTCATGATAAATGAAATAAACATATTAAATCCTTTAATAAAAGATTTATTTTTCAGTCTCAGTAGAACTGGGAATTTCTAGCATCCCTTGATGTTTCTGATAGAGTGGTTACTTGATTTACAGTAGGATCTCTGCACATTTTACATGCTAACCACCAAGAGAAGGTCCTCTGACCGTTTGTACTTTTGTCCATGTTAGATCTCATTACTCAGACAAAAACATTTTCTGAAGTTAGAAGTCTAGAAACTGTGAGACCACTCTGGCTTTCAGTGCACCTTTAGACCCTCTGCTTTAGCACTGCAGCTCTCAGCACCAAGCCAGTTTTCTAACAATATGCTAGAGAGAATCAAGAGGATCCTTCTTTTGCATTAAAATCACTAACTACTCCTGTTCAGCAATTTTCTGGGGACAGAAACTGTGAAACTCTACCAGACTTTGCAACTTACAATGTCTGACACATGAATTTCAGATGTTGTTTCATGATGTTACCACCTCCCAGCCCTCTCTGTCTTTTCAGGGACTCCAATTTGCTTTCTAGGAGAAAAAAAATTGTACTGAAGAGAAAAAAATATTATTATGCCACCATATACATATGCAATGAGCCTGTATTTTGAATTTTACATGCAGCTCTGGTTCCTCCACCTCAGCAAAATTATATATATTAAAAAAGGTACAGTAAATCGTGGTGATGAATGATGCAGAACTGCTTCCAAACAAGAAACCATTTGGTTTAATTAAACAAACTCGAATTCCTCACTTAGACAGCAGATGCACAAGAGGTGTTTGCTATATGCACGTTCACAATACTGCATTCCCTTTCTACACCAGGTTTTACAGAATAACACAGTATATCCCTTAATAATTATCTCTAACAAATTCTACAAGATATTTCCTTGGGGGACTTGAGTGCCACAAAAAGTTCTGAAAACATTTATAATTAAAAGCGAAAACCTGGCACTTGGTATTTAAAATTCTCACAGTAATAAGAACATATCATTTAATGAGCGCTTGTTCATATAAACTATTATTTTGTCATAGGATCAATTAATTTAATACTCATTTCAGTTTACCACAGGTCTTTTAGAATCTCTTAGTTTTTTAACATCTTTTTATTCTCATCAGTTCATCTTACTAATTAAGACACACAGGATTTCTTTGTGCAAGGTTTAAATTAAGAAAATCAACTTTTGTCCTAGGTCAGTATAAACTGTTAGAGTGAGAGCTAAGAACTCACTGAATATTAATGAAACTCTTAATAATTCACTGTGTTGTCTTTTAACTAGGAAAAAAATACCTTTAGATTAACACAATCCTTAGATTGTTTTATTTTACATTTTCATGAATGCGTACATTACTTTGCACACAATGCAGTTCCGAAAATTAAAAGGTAATTACTGAGAAAGACATGAGTAGCGTGGAGGTAAAAACATGCAACTAATAACAAGAGTAGTATGTCAACAGATCTAGTTTAGTGGATTTATCATCTCATCATTTATCTTTTTATTTCAAGTTCATTAAGAAAGAATCCAGCAAAGTGCAAATGTCTGAAATAATTTTAATGGGCACTCACTAAGCTTAATAGAGATTGTTTTAATTGCTTTGAGACAGGGCTAAGTTATAACATTACATGTCTCCCTAATCTGGAGGTAGAGAGTCATAGCTTCATACAATAACTAAATAAAGCAATCTACACAAATAATCATTACCATTTTCAGAAGGGATTTTCAGCCCCAATACCTTGAAATCAGTGAAGAAAGCTGGCCATTTACTAACTACTGTATTACCAATTTACAAATACAGCTGCTGACTCAGATAGAACAGGTGGTAATAAACAAACCCATCTGCCATCATACATTGCAGGTAAAATTCACTTGTATTTGAGTCTGGGTATTATTAAAATCAACAGAAATATTTTTAAAGATTTTTTTCCCCTTTATACAATATTTAGTTTATAAAATATAATCTCTCACGAGACCAAAAGAGAGGTCCAGTGAACAGGACTATCTGATGCTGGAAGACCCTGAGAGGACCACGTGAATCACCCTTTCCACTGGCTAGCTAAGCAAAGACAAGGGTCTGCCAGGAGCAGCTCAGTGACAGCTTCATTTAATTCTTGAGGATTTCATTCTTGTCATAGACACCTGAAATAAGATGAATACTTTCCAACTCAGAATCATCACAAGTTGTCCACCTTTCATGCCTACAAACACACTACTATGGTCCCACTTAATTTTTATTTATTTTGTCCCCCTAAATAAGAGGCACCAATCTATCATACACGACAACGGTAATACTCTTTATAGTCACTGTTCGTTATTTGAACTATATGGAGGTTTGTGGTTTTGCAATGATGTATTTGTCATATTATTAGTACAGAACATAATTTTTACTATTAAGAGACCCTTCTTCATCTTCATGGTTACATACAGACGTGCATTTTGTCTCATTTTTCTAACGAAAGTATATATTCCCTTCCTCTGCTTCAGCACCTTTGAGCTATGCAGTGTCTGAAGACTTACTCCAAGAAGTTGCTAATGTTGTATGGAATTAAAAATTCCTATTCAATGCATAGAGACACTATTTTGTGCATTCACTATGGCAATATATGTTCTAAAACTCAACTTAAATATAGCAAAAAAAAGTGTAAGAAGTTTCTCCACGCCACTGTTAAAGGAATCACAAAGACTACAGGAAGAGACATAAAATCAATGAAAACATACTGAAAAGCAGACCACCATCATATTTCTTATTTTCAAGCACAGCCACTGATCAGGCAATGCAAGTGCCTCAAAACAACACTAACTGATATGGAAATGCAACATTTTAAAATATTCGAAAAATCATATTTCCCTGTTGCTCCATTGGCAGCTGCAGATATCTATTAAATAAGGTCCTATAAAACAGAAGACCCGATCCGGACAGGCACTCTTGCACCCACTTCAGTAGCTTTTTGTGTCCGGCTGTGTAAGTTGCAACAACAAGAACCAAAGAGTTTTAAGATACCTTATGCCTTGGTTGTGTGTTAATACATGTAACAAACAAAACAAAAACCCCCAAAACATAGAGCTCAACTTGATGAAAAGCATTATTCCTTTACTGCTGGAAGCATCATTGGCATACCTGGATATCATTTCTTCAAAATTTCTTCCTTCTTAGCAATGGTTCATGTCTAAAAAATGTGTTTCTAGATATCTACAGAACAGTAATCATCTTTAACTGTTCAAATCTAGATAATACCTGAAGAAGTCAAATATTCTTTTTAATTTCCTCCTAGTAATTCTAAGATAAATATTTTAGTCATTTAAGCTCAGACCGTGTCAAGATCTTCCCATTGTTTTAACACCTGCTTTATCTCAGCTGATATCAAGACCCATTTTTCTTCCAGTTTCCTCTCCAAGGATCCTTTGTACCATATCTCAGTCTCATTTATGAAAGCCAACTCACCAACGAAGCTTACTGAGAAGAATACTGATGTCAACCAAAGAAACACAACATAAAAATGTAAAAACTTTCTGTACAATCTATGGGTTTTAAGGGACATTTCCACTTACTCGAACTTTAGTTGATAAACAAAGCAAGCTGAATGAATCTCTAAATATGTGAAGACAAGAAAATAGCATACAAGTAGAAAGTAAGGAATTATTACTGTGTTCTCCAAAAAAAGTAATAGCATTCATCAGACTCATTTTAGTCCTCTGGAGAAGCATTGGTATGGATAGTAGATAAAAATGAAGTTGATAAAGGAAATGAATAGAATCTTTTGGAAATAACGACAGCCTTTCAGGGCTATGCATTTTGAACACAGGTAGATGAAAATGACATGCCTGACCTTAAATATAACACTTTTCTTTATAGATTGGGTTATTTGTGTTAGAGTTGTCAATCAAATATTGCATTAATATATTTCAGCAGCTGTGAAATTTGATTAAAACTTAATGCAGTCTTTCTTTTTCTTAAAGTCTGAATACATTAAGATAGTCCACTACCTGCGAAACTGTGATTTTGCTTGTTAATTATTCATTATTTTTATTGTTAGGTAAACCTATTCTTGCTGTGCTTTTAACTGAAGAGCAGTTAAAATCAGCCCTTTCATATTAACACTTTCCTACCATGAGGCAATTTTTAAGGTTCTTTTTACAGTAAGGATCCTGACTGCATGCACTGATAAACTTTATGCTTAATACTTCAGGGAAAACAAACAAACAAACAGCAAACACCAAAACTTGAAATACTTGCATTATATGTTCTGAGAAACTAATGCTTTGGAACTCTGAAAATCCAGTTCTGCTTAATTGGACTTCTTCCTCATGCAGCTTAAAAGCCTAGATTGTCTATCAAAAAATAGCAGTTAAGACTGCATTATTTTGTCAATGTGAATGATAAAGGTCTACCAAACACGGTCAGTTTGGTAGTTATATCAGGACAGTTACTAATTATTATTACTTTTATATAGAAAATGATGCACTGCTCTGAAAATACTTGTTTAGCATTGTCAGAAAGACATGATTTTTATTCATTTGCCATAGCTTAGAAAAATTGAGTTATAACTAAGATAACCGTCTCTTTGCAATATAAGAAATCTCCAGGGTTTTGAGTCCTGATTTTCTGCTTTCCTCCAATCCCTACAAGGAACTCTTTCAAAGGTACTAATAGAAGTGAAGGCATTTTATGATGAATTGCATTTCATTATTCTAATCTCAGATGGATAGGCCTGTCTAGTTGTGTCCATATTTCAGACGGAGTATTTTTATGATTAATTGACATCAGTTACACTCATGCTATCTACAGCTCCAAACTAGGAAGACTGGATTTAAAATTCTTTCGCTACTTATACCTGTTTAAAGTAATTTCAATAATTATTACTTTATTTTTATCATAGACTACAGGGTACAAAGAAAAAAGATATCTGATTGTTCTTTCATAGGAGATTTTTAATGGCAGCCTCTAATTATATGACTGTATTTATAGAGAAAAATGTTATAATTAGCTGAAACATATATATATACGGTGTGCATATTAGGTGATATGCATGCATCATGGCCACATATATAAACAAATTTGTCTGAAGCTGCATAACCAGTTTTCTCTCCCTCCTGAAGTCAGCAGTTTGAAAGGATGTATTTCTTCATTCCTCACAATTAAACAAAATTGTTGAAATCTTAATTTTCATTCCAATATTCTCACCTAAATTAGAGATAATTTGGTGCTTTTTAAGGTCACCTGTGCAACATACAGCCTAGCCCGCAAAATACAGACAAATTTTATGTCTGCAGTACTCCACGATTTTAGACTCAAAAAAACTATTTTTTTTTGTCTATAATTTTTAAGATGCTACACAATTTCCTGACTGATACTTTAGCCTGCACAAGGATTTCTGTGTGAACACTGTTACAAATTACTTTGGTCACTGATTTCAACATTTTGTGTCTCACCGGCTATGACGGCTTGCACTGCTTTTTCTTCAGGGTTATTTGGAGACCTGTTCCTATACAAGGTTCTCCTTTCTAACCGCTCATAGTAGCGCTTGTCTGCACTGCAGAGCAGTGCTTTCCAGACACTGGGACACTTTGGAAGATGTGGGGACAGCAAGGCCAAGACGAGAGGAGAGCACACTCCCTGTGGAGCCCTGGGCCTGGCGCTGGGCTGGGCCCGGCATTACTTGTTGGACTGTTTCTCTGCCAGCACTAGACACCTGAAATTCACGGCCAAGGCTTTAACTCTTTTCCCTACCACATGTAAAACATGTCTTATGGCTTTATTAACAGTTACCTGCTGTTACAGCAGCACAGATGTGGGTGATATAAAGAGTCACACCGTGTCAGAGTGCCTCAAGACGCAAGGCGCTGAGCTGGGTGCCTGTGCCTCAACCCCTCCCTGAGGAGAGCTGAGGGGCCGCCCCGGGCTGGACACGGCCGGTTTCAGCCGGTTCCAGCGGCGCCACCGCAGGGCACAGCCGAGCCCCTCAGCGAGTCTCTGGCACCTCAGGGAAAGGGCAAAAAAACCAAAAAACAAGAGACCCCAATCTTTCAGGCATGCTGACCAAATTGATCATGGAAAAAAACGTTGGCAAAAAAAATGGAAATACGTTAACATGTGCCTAGTCCAGTAACCCATGTTAAAGTCATTCCTTCGGTAAAATGAAAGAGCTATACATAGTCTGAATAGTTCAAGTGCTATACTGATAAAAAGTCAAACAGGCACAATGCATTTTCAGATTACCTTCTGCAGCAGGAGCAGACAAAGCCGGCTGACATCAGTAGCCGTACACGTGGCATTCAGATCGCTACCTCCCTCACTAACACCCAGCAATAACAGCAACTGCTGCTTCTCGCCGGCCTATTTCCCTTGAATTATCCATCTCCTCACCAGGAATCACTAAAGATTGTCTTTTACTTGTCTGTCTTGAATTTCATCCACCTTAGGTGCAATAGAGAAATTAAGCTAAATCAGGAGTGTTATTTTTTTAACCACAGACACTCAAAAAAGCTTCCACGTCCTGCAATGGTAAAGGACCTTATGCAGAGCTCCACGGCACTGCGTGTGTGTCAAGGCCAGCTCAGATGGCACTCCTATGGCACTGGGTTGTGCCACGCAAACATAGCCTTAAGTGGATAATATAGGTCTCAAAGCCTGAACCCGAGACGTGCGATTGTTCACCATTCCCACTGAAGTAATAAATGCAGTCACTCACTCAAGCTCTGAAGCTTAAACCGGCAAAACAGGAACCTTCAAACAAACCAACCAAACTCCACCTTTACAACCTTTTGAGTCAGGGATTTATGCACTAATATAGAGTTACACCCGCAGGCAGATAACCACAGTTTCAAGGCCTCAGTCAGGGAAATCACAGGCATAAAGAATAACACAAAGGTCAAAACAGAGAACTTTAACAGGCTTACTCTTCACACACACTCCTGTAGTATTTGTTCGCCATGGACAGAGGGGTGTTCTCTGAGCACTCACTGCTCTCAAGTTCCAAGCTATTTTTATAACGTGGAGTCAGACATGCCTTTTATGAACACAGCTGACAGTGCATTTTAGTGTACTCCATGTGGTTGTCACTTCCTTTTAATTGTTTAATGAAGGAGCATCACAGATTCCACCACTAAAAACTGTATTTTCTATTTCCCTTCAATTATCAGAGGCTAGATATAACATATAAAAGATATTAATATTCCCATCCATTAGTTATGACTTGATGCAGGAGGATGACTATGTTATCACACTCAAAATAGAAAGATGGCTTAGGTCGTCAGTGGGAACTTGATTAGTTTGCAAAAGAAACTTGCTCAGTTAGTATGCTTATGAGACACACTGTCAAAGTTCTGTAAGATTAAAGACAGATGCCCCATGGGAGTGCACAGGTGAGGATAATGTACACATAAACACACCATCAATCCAGATAGATTCACATTTTTCAAAGAGCACAATCTAATTCAGAAAGGTCTGAATGCTCTTCAGCAAAGTGTAGTAACAGTTTGAGTGCTGAGTATTACCATCAGAGAGACTTCTCGTGTGAGTTTTAGACTGACTGACATCCTGAAATATTCTTTTTACTCTTTGAGCTGAAGCAAGGTCAACTTTTCTTATTCTGAATGTGATAAAAGGTACACAAAAGTTATTTTGGATGAGGATAACTTTGTTCCAAAGACTGGGAAACAAAATGAAACAGCAACGGAGTATGCTATTTCACATCCACATACCCACTCTCATTTATTACAGCACTCTAAGATAGCTATAACAATAATTCAAGCAAGGCT
The DNA here is from genome assembly GCA_011057875.1 of Pterocles orientalis. NCBI lineage: Eukaryota > Metazoa > Chordata > Aves > Pterocliformes > Pteroclidae > Pterocles > Pterocles orientalis. The sequence continues at coordinate 658,710 of WKFP01014254.1, forward strand.
TATTATGAGCAAACCTCCACTCTTCACTGTGACCTCTACAGAACCTGTTTAAGTCATGACTGTGGTGACTTATGCAACAGAAAAAATACTTCTGACTGATTCATTCTGATTAAGCACAAGGACAAATGCAGAGGTAATGTGTGTGGTGGTGGAAAGTTACACATCAGTGAATGTAATGTCAGATGTCAAGCAGTCTTAATCTAAGGCAACCATGCTAGGATAATTTATGTGTCAAGATGCTAGAAGAAAGTGCTTCATTTAAAGTAGAAATATGCAACACTAATATATACTTTAAGCTGTTCTTCCTAAACCAGGATGCCCTGGCATGTAAACAAACAGCAGCCCAGGCTTCTTAGGTTTCTGTTAATTCAGAAGTGATCTGTACAAATCAATAAGCCCTGCATCAGCAAGTGAGAATAAGTCTAAGCAAGCCTAAGCTTGTCAAGTAGAAAGTGTTGAAGGAAAAATGCAAATTAAAAACAATTTCTCTTGAATCACCCTTGAAACTCATCTTTAATATCCTGAAGGGAATAAGGGTAGACAAGGTTCACAAAACACAGTAGTATTAAGTACTCAATAGGTAAAGTAAATACCTAGAAATTTCTTTGCATATCTCAGTGAAAATTTTTTTATTCTAATCAACTAGTTGGATTTATGTACTTGTAGCCAATTTGTACACATTCCCAATTTAGTGAAACCTTTGGAAAATACACTACAGCAACAGAACTAAAATGCAGTAGAGATGTTTACGGACAAAAAAGGTAAATCACAGTCAATTATCTTCTTGCTCCTGGAATGCATGTCGATTTCTAGAAAAAATTGCTATAGTTTAATTACTAATAGTTTGGGTTTTATGAATTCTCAATATTATCCTTACAACAAACTGTTCCAACGTTTTACAGTAGTAAAACCCAATTATTTGAAACAATTTTGGGTAAGTATCAAAATATTCAAGACTGGAAAAGCTGTGTTGTCTAATTCTTATGTGAATGAAGATAGAGATATTTGGTGGACTGCTTGTCATTACACATAAAAAGAGAACTGCTCCATTCATTTCTTTTAGTTGTACATAGAAAAGAAATTATCTCATTAGGTGAGAGATGTTAATCCTACACAGCAGTACAGCAGATTTTGACTTGCTGTGCAAGTGAAACGCACAAGCTGTGATCACACAAAAATTGCTCTACCACCATAGTTCTTAAGTCACACATATTCCATAGGTATTGCTCATTAATTAAATTCACTAACATTCAGACAACACTAGAATAGTCAAGAATTTCTATAGTGGAGGATAATGAGCTTAGAAGTAAGCATTGCTCCTCATTTTGGCACCCAGAAGCAGATGGAACTGTCTTGCCATCTCATGAGGTATTAGAATATCCACACCCCAAAGCCTGTTAATAACATCTGTTAATCTAATTACAAAGAATGTGCATCTGTAATAAATGAATTTCTAAGTCAACTAGCTTCCAGCATATCTCACATGACTGTTGATTTGAAAGGCTGACAAATTATTTTTTCAGAGATGAAAAAAGAGCAAATAACAAAACACCCCCACCTGCCAGACACTTTAAACTCCTAACAGCTATCCTTTTGTTAAGATACAAATTTTCATCTTGTGCATATATGACACCAAATGCAAGGATATCTAGGAAAGTCTTCTTAAAACTAGTATTCAGACTTTAAGGTATTTGAGTTAAAGAGATTTCTTACTGATTTCTCTATTTTCTAAACTGACTCTCAGCTGAGTTTTGCAGTTTTTACTAATGATTTGCACGCGTGTGAGAAGATAAATGGGCGTGCTTAATTATGCAGTATCTGGTGAGAATAATGTTGTATCTGTATTATCCACATGTATCATTGAGAAAGACAATTTTATACACGAGACTAGGCAATTGATTAAGACGAATCATCAGATCACTGAAGCTCATTTTACCACAGTCATTTCAACAGGCTCTGCCTGACAACTTCAGCACTTTGTGTTCGCATGAAGCTCTTTCCTCAAGCTGTTTGGAGGGGATAATTCAAGAGCAGAAACGCTAGATCTTTATTGTCAAATGGATGATGTTGGGAGGGAAATTACCATCAGATACTGTCTGGAGCGTATAAGAGTTATCTTTCATTTTACAACATTTCTTTTGGGGGAAAGCAATTAAATTTCTCCACTCTAAAGCAGGTAAGACGACCACCTCTTGGCTAAATGCAGTCATACAGTTAAATTAATCTAGGTTTATAGAAGATCACCAAGACAGTGAAAAAGACCCGGCAAACTTGCACTATTAGATTTACTACATCTGAGCTACTGCAGTGACTTTCATTCTAAATGAATGGTTTAATTGTATTGTCTCCAGCACCGACAACAAGCTTTATAATTGTCTCTTTTTAAAACAGACACCTAAAGGCATTCTATGGTATTCACTTTGGAAGCTACAAATCCAGGACATTTTACCATTGCCCTAATTAGTGCTTCTGTGTTGTTGACTATTCAGTGTTGACCCCTAGATTTGCCAAGAAGGATGAAGAAACTAACATTTTAAAAATACTTTTTAACAGACCGCTACAATTTGAGAGTAGCAGTGACTGCACTTGTTACATCTGATGTATGATTAAAAACAGCTTCCACAATTATAGCAGGCAAACTTAGTTGCATCTTGTTGCCTACAAGACAAAATATTTGAATTAGATTTTTATTTCCAGATTGAAATTTATTTGCACACATTGGACAAAGAGTTCACATTAAGAAAAAGCAAGAATGAGGAAGCACATCTTGCAACACGGAGTGGAAGCTCTTATGGGAATTTGTCCCACAGTCTAGCACTATTCCCAGGGAAGATCTGTTTGCTGAATAAATGGGTTTAACTCTTTCTGGAGAACATTCCATGTGCTTTGTCCTAGCAATCACTATCACCTAAGTGCTATTAGAGTATGCTGAATTCCTAACAAAGAGCCTGAGAGTTTAAACTTGGTTATGTATCACGGGCACAGTAAGAATTCAGCATAGAGAGAGGGAGGTTAAGAGACTTGCTGATGTAACCTGCCTGACCTAGATACAATGGTGAGATCAACCCAGAGTGACATTCTAAATGCCTATAACATGTTTCTGTTTGAAAGAGTTTTCCAAATTAAAAAAAAAAAAGGAAAATAAGAGAGAGAGATGCTTAAAAGGCCAATATACTAAAAACTAGGCTACATTTAAAACATTTTTAGAAATAGTAATGCTTCTTATGTAGCAAATTGCATGCAGTCTTGTAAAATCTTATGGTACACGAAGCATGATTTACAATATCGCTTAAAGAGTAATATAGGTAAATGAATGATGTTTTAGTGGCAATCTCTTCTATGTGTGTGTTTCAATTAAATAATGAACTCTTCCTGTCCTGCGATGTTATGATGATATAGATAACTCAACTATGCTGTGGCATGACCATTTAATAAAGCTTCCTGTGGACTGTGCTTTTAAATTTTAGAGGAACACCTCCATCTACTAGTTAGGGAAGTATCATTCATATTTCGGATAACTAAAACAGAAGAGGGTGAATCATTACTTGGAAGCCTTTCTCTGAGGTACTTTTTTACAGATGCAAGAGAGAACATTAAAAAAAAAAAAAAAACCACTCAGAGAAAGCATAATGAAAACCCATTTTTCTGTGGAATATATGGCCAGTGTGGAATTAGCGTATGATCAGGACACGATATCGCTCACAAACCCTGAAGAGTTTTTCAGCACGTGAGGGTCCTTCAGGCCGTCACATTGCCAAGGTCCCAACATTTTCTGGCTAACTAAACTCTCCCAGAAGATGCTTCCACTTCTCCCAGTTCTCTGCAGCTCTCCTGATTGCAGTGTTCTCTCTGCTGGTGCTCTGTTACTCCTTGACAAGGAAGAGCAAAACAAAATCCCAAACCCCAGACATCAGCAGATGCAACAAGCTGCCAATCACTCTTGAGCCAATTCATCAACACACACCTTTAAAGCCAACATCAATATCCTTTATGATCCATTTGCAGGATGAGTGGGTGACCCAAGAGCACCAGCCCAGAAGGTAAGGTCTAGCGCAGAAGGAGGGCTTCTCAAAATGAGGCACAGAAAGCCAATTAGTTTAGAAGGCTTCTGCTAGTCCAAGCTTTTTCCTGAGATATAAATGTCTTTTTGGAAGGGACTATGAAACGTTTTTGGTTGGTTTTTTGTTTTGTTTTGGTTTTGTTTGTTTGTTTTTAATATTACACAGTAAGAATACTCCACTTCAACATTTTAGCTTCAAAATTCCTTTATATAAAACTGTTCTATTTGCTTTTTAAAATTATGAGTAGTTTATGGTCATAATAATGTCACTGTCACATTCCCAGTACAAGATCTCTCAGAAAACATATTTATCTGTTTCTATATACTTACAGGGATATTATACTATAAACATTTATATATTCTATATCTCTACAGAGGATACAGAATATATACCCAGAGATTTTTATATACATACACATGAAAGTTACTAAAACTGAAAAGCTGATACACCTCATAAAACCCAACAGTAAGCAGATTAAACTGATACATATCTTACCTTTTTCTGAAAAAAAAAATTAAAAAAGAAGAAAAGAATAAAGAAAAAAAACACCCCCCTCCCCGACGAAAAAACCCCAAACATTAAAAGGTCTACTGCACGGTGGAGTCATTAGTTCACAGTTGGGGATAATCGACTTTGGTAGGTAAACTGTCCTTTTGTCATTTAAAAGTGATAATGAAATGTTCTTTGTCTTAGTGGCCACGCAGGATACTGTAACTCTTCTGACACCTTGGATACCACATTTTTAGTGAAGAATACAGCAAAGACAGCACTCAGTGCTTCACACAGTATGAGTGAAAAAAGTTGTGATTTTGATTCTGCTACTGACTTGCTCAGTACGTTCCACAACTAGCCGCTTTTTCTTAGTTTCTACACTCAGATTTGGGGGTTATTTTCCCATTTTATCTCATGAAAATGCCATAAGGTTTAATGAAATAAGAATTGTAAAATGTTTTAAGACTCTACTACACAACCATAAACACCACATGCACAGGAAAGCTGAGTATTAGCACTTGAGACTCCCATCCTCAGCACCTGCTATGTTGCAGAACACCAGCACTACTCCTACTATTGCAACACTCCTCTCACTGCAAGGATCACACATTCTTTCTATACCAGTTAAGAGTTTTATGGGTATTGAGTTCCTCTTTCTTTCCATGTACAATGCAACAGCAATAATACCCTAAAATACTCATAATCTAAAATAGGGTAAGCATCTCAAAAAGTTTAGGACCGGCTTATAGTCATCCCCTCTGAAATAACATGATTCAGAATTATGCAGATCTTGTGGCTGTGGAGAGACAGATAGCCCTCCAATATTGCACTGGAAAAAAAAACAAAACAAAACAAAACACAACACCAACATTACTGACATTAATGAGATCAGAAGCAAATCCATATGTTGCTCATGATTTGAACATTTGAGGACCAGACTGGTGACAGTTCAGAGAAAGCAAAGACTTTCCTTTCTCTCTGACAACATTTCCTATTGAATTACATAATTTTCTGCATTGTTTCATATTACAAGAAACAGTGGTCACCAAGCCTGATAATGCTTCCTCGTCCCTGCAGATTACACTGGTTTACACACAATTTACACAACCTAAAAGGGAAGACAAGAGAACAACAAAATACTTCTTATATGATTTTTTTTCCTTTTCTGTAAATACAGTTCTTTGACCATGCATATCCTACAACATTAAATACATTTACAGAATCCAAAGTAGCATTCTGTATAAAGTTTTTTAACAGAAAAGGAGAAAAGCAGAATGCTATTTCTTCAATATTTTGGGTTGTCAGACATCACTAAAGATGGAAATGTATTTTTCACTCATTTTTAAAGTATCAAACTATGCTTTTATTTTTTCTTGTATAGCTGATAAAATGCTAAGTGCTGCATGTCATATATCTCTCTGCATTTAGTCACAGAACAGCTGCCAAAGGCTTTATGCAGCTCTGAAAAGTTGATGAAATTCCACTTTTTGAAATGACCATTTGTTGCAAAAGACACTTCAACATACTCCATCTTTTTCTCTGTGTAAAAGTCATTGTTGAGACACCAGATATAAATAGACTTAGTTTTGTACGCTAGATGCCTTTCTTTCATCCTTTCTCCTTCCATGTGATTCTGCCCACTGAATTACCACTTTGCTGAAGCAATTCAAGTGCCGTGAAACCAAACATTCTCCTGTCTCTCTACTTCTTTTAAAAATAATGAGGCCTGGTTACAAATTTTAATGTGTTTCCATCTACTGTGGTAAGCCAGTGATTTTTTTTCTAATATTTTCGTGTGTTAGAGTTGATTGCTCTGGTTTTGGAGGTTTCAAGTGGGAGTTTGGGGAGTGGAGTTGCTTTATTATCCTTTTATTCCTCTAAAAGTCAGTTAATGTTAAAATTACATATTTTTATTTTTTAAAAAATTAATTCCCCGTAGACATTCAGGTAGTGACAAATGTCACCCTAACAGGCCAGGCCCCATTTGAATGGTTTTTCAGTCCAACACAAAGGTTCATAATCTCCTGAAATCACATTTGACCCTACTGTTTTTTCATTCCTTCAAGAAAATAAAAAAATAAAATTGTCATTGTGCAGACAAGACAGTGTCAAAACATGGAGAAAAGAGATAACTTATGTCAAAATGGCACAGGCAGACAAAAGGTAATCTTCCACTCACCCTGAAAACTGTAGAAATCAAACTAAGTTAGAAATATGCTCTGCTTCCATCAAAGAGGACTGAAGATGGCAAAAAAGCACTCACACAAACTGTTATGTCCTCTGAAATTTTAAAAGCTTAACCTAAATATCTGCATTGAGAGAACATCAGTGTTTAGAATATTCATGGCTCTGATAATGCTATTTAGACAGCTTCCCCAGTAGCAAGACATAAAAATATATGACAGCTCCTGATACATTGCTGGCTGTAAAACAACTTTGATTACAATCCCCAGTATATTTCCTACATAATATGATTTGGAAAACTCACAGGGAAACTTAAACTAGTATACATTTATATCCTTGAATATTTAATGCTAGGAGAGGCAAATCTCAGGTAACAGAACTCACATGACATGAAGCACTGTTAGACAAAAAATGAATTTTTATACCTGAGAGTTGTTTTTTTTTCTAGTTCTATTATTATAGACAATAAAGGCACACCACTACAACATGAATACATAAAAATTCAGTGTAAGTGAAGTTTAAGACGAGCGCAGACATTGGAAGACTTTTTTTTTCCAGAAATAATTATCTTTTAGAAATAAATTTTCTCTTATTTTTACATCTACTAGAAGATTAGAATGTTCTTGCCTTCAGGAGTTGAGACTTCCCTACCTCCAGAAACAGAAATCAGCAATTGATAGCCGTTCTCTTGCTCATTTCTACCTAACTGTACTATGATATGGAGGAGTAAAACTCCCAGAATACACCTTTCGTTTTGGCAGTACAAGCTATGTTTTAGGCACACGAAAACCTTATTAAGAGTCGTCTTATGGTCATACACTCCTGTTCTCTCAACTAGGCTGCATCCTGTTCCTAAGAGTTAGCCAAGATACTTGCCTGCTGGAACTCTTTCAAACTGGTGTGTGCTGGGAACAGAGACGTAGCATCTAAATGTATTTATATGACAATGTTTCCTCCTCTGGTAAGTTCCTTTTTCTAACACACGTATGCCCAGTCTCTATACTTGTCCAAATTTCTTTCTGTAGCCCACTTAATCTTCTTACTCATTACATTCTTACACAATTTCTGCCTCTGTTTAGCTTAAAATACATTTGCTAGCTGTGTGCTTTTCATATTCCTCATTTTATGTCACACACACACAATTTTGTTCCCACTAAGTTGAGCAGAAACTTTATTGTTGTTTCAGTAAAATGAGCCAGATATTAGGCAATTTTTTTGGAAGAGAGATTCTCCTAGTCCTTGTAGACTTTGCAGAAATGTACATAATTTATAAAAGCACGTAGGTAAGAATGCTTTAGACTTTTCTATGCCTTCTGCAGAATTGTACCTGCTACATTCTTAACTTTCTGGGATTCATTTTCAGACTATGAAAATTGTTGCACTTACACCAGTAAATAAACCATGCTGGTTTATAAAAGCTGATGAACCAGTTTATATCATCTCAGTGGAGTCTTCATCTCTGTTGCAAAGATGCTATTACCAATAGATGTTCCCATAAGAGAGTTTTTAGTTTGTTCTGTAAAAAAAATGTTATTATTAATAATGCTATTATGTTCCGTATGAGAATATAAAAGAATCTAATAGTCAGCATTTTCTAGCTTCTATATGGAGCCAGATGCTAAGAGTAACAATGTTTCCCAAAAATATATAAAATGCATCCTGCATGGCAGATTTCAGCCAAGACTTAGAAAAGAGAGAATGGATTCATTGTTTTGATTTCTTTTTTTCTTGATTTTTTTTTTTGGATGCAGACCAAAACACTAAAAGAGCAACTCTTGAGCCTCTCAGCCATGTTAAAAGATGTTCAGCATAAATTTCTGGGACTAGGATCAATGTTTGAAACAGCCAACCCTGCTAGCAGCATTGTGACTAAGTTGAAAACATGACATTTTGGGTTTTGAAAGTATTTTTTTTTTTTACACCAGAGACATATATATTGTGGTATATTTACATCCTACTCCTTTCTTATCTCATTTTGGGATCTCAAAGCAAGACCTACCATGTCTGCATTTTCTAGAGATGAAAAATTGAAATCAAAATTGAAGGATGATGTGCATGGATGCAGTCATGTAACAAGAAACTTAAAGATACATTTCAGCTGTTGAGGTCAGAAGCTACGGTTCTCATGCTCAGATGCTCAGCTCCACACGGGGGAATCAGCTTCACATTTAAAAAACAAAAACCCAAAAAAAACCCGAAAAAACAAAACACCAACCAACAAAACAAAACAACCCCACCCCAAAAGAATGAAAAGGCAATCAGATATCTATTTAGGTTAACTCTCAGTAAAATAATATACTCTAAACAGCAAATTTTCCACTATTCTTCATTATATTTATGCTATTTAAACTAACAGGCCCCCAAAACAGATAATTCACTCCCAGATAACCACACTTCAAAAGTGAACCTTATTTCAGGAATAATTGAGCTTGCTCTCTTCTGCTCCCTTTACCCCATTCAACTATGTCTCCTACGACCACTCAATTTGAAAATGCTACATTCTGGTATATTATCTGAGGAACAAAAATACTTGATCTGGGCTTACTGCTTTTATTCAACACCCAGAACAATCTATGTCTGTTCCTTTAAGCTCCTTTGGATGTGAAAAAAATATGGTTACATAAATCTTTGTAATCCTGAGGGGAGGATAGCACATAAAGAGTTTACTGGCATTAGGATTAAGTCTAGTATATTACAGTGGAATCTTTAATCTCCTAAAATCTACCTCACCATTCCAAGCTGTTTTGTGCCAGTGGATGAAGCTTTGGAAATAGGACACAGCTGCCAACAGTGATAGAAAGAAACACTTAAAAAAAGAGAAAGAAAGAAAAAGAAAGAAACAACTGGTGAAACTGCTAATGAGTTGATTTAACAGTGATTTGTACACTGTTTTTTATTATTAATTTTGAAATGACAGAAATTGGAAGAAGTTCTTGTAACAGAAATTAGGAGGAAACAAAATCACTGAATTTTGAAACCATGGAAGCTACAAATGTGGACCAAAACCAGTGTAAAAATACTGTACAAGATGCAAGAGTCCTGCTTGGTTTTGAGATTCATTGGCCCAAAGGAATATGACAAATGTGTTGTAGATAACAGAGAAAAAATGAAAAACACCTCACGCTGAAATAGGCTTTCTGTTCTCTTTTGATAAAACTGTATGGAATGAAAACACTGCTGAAGCCATGTATTACTTGAGAGAAAAATGCAGGAAAAGGTTCTTATTAGGCTCATTTCTAAAGAATGCCACAGTTCTACTATTTGGACTTGTGATTTCCCTGTCAAATCGTTTTCTGTTGAGCTACCTATGGCCTCTGCTGAGTTTAAAGACTCAAAAAGCCAAAAGCCCCGTAGCTCAGCAACTAATGGCCAGGCCTGACCAGGAGAGACACTGGAGCCTGATTCCTACCTCTGCAGCCTTGGCTGGATCATTACACCCACCTAAGTCTCAGTTTTCTTTGGCATTGCAGTGTGTTGGGGGAAAGCATATATACTTACAACAAAATGTAAGCATAATGACTAATATTGTTTAAATATGTGATTAAATTATAACCTAATTAGGGCCTTAGATAGTAAAAACAGATTATATGCTCACGATGTATCCGGAAAAGAGAGTTCCCTTGTTCCTCTTCTGTGGCTGAAATCCCGAAGCACAGGAGCATCACACATTGAAAGAAAAAATAATGAAGTAAATTCTTCCCCTTCTGCTCTGAAGTGATACTTAAGTTTTGAAGCCAAAACTACTGTTTTGAAAAGTTTTAAGTCTGAGTGAAATAAATTGTTAGACATCAGCACAAACTTCTGTATCTACCTGGGACATTGTCAGTGTAGTTTTTCTTCTTTCTTTCCTTTTATTTTTTAATGGAGATGCATACTTTTCTATATTTGGGATTGTTCCATTTGCCTTTGTCAAGCTTTAAATATAGATGAGCTTGTTAAAAGCTATATATGAGCCGCAATACACAGAATTAGGTTTATCTGATGAAGTTATGCAAATAATTCTGCCCATGACTGATATTCATCAGTATTTCAACTGTTGGGTAAGTTAAGTTTTAAGCATTTGCAGAATTGAAGAGAAGTATTAGCAGAAAGCAATCATGGTACTGCAGAATCTAGAAGATAGCAAAATAATAGCATTTCTTTCTTATTTAGTAGTTTGTATTTCCAAAGCACTACACAGTCATGAACAGATTAATCTAAGGATTACACTGAATTTTACCGATAGGGACATTAAAAGCCTTTAGCAAATGTTTAATTGAAATAACTGCCGCACATTAATTCCAAGAAATTTGTTTTAGTATCATAGTGATTTAGCAAACACATAATGAGCATGAACTCAATATGCCCCAGTGCAGAGAATCGTGTGTCTGCTCTTCTTGAGTCTCAGCTAGTTAAGAAACTGCTTTGAAATGGTGTCTTAGGAGCAAATGAGGGGCACTTTAAGAACAGAAAGAACATAATGATACACTGTCCCATAGAGCACGAGCAGAAACCATCGTCTTTAAAGTTTTCCTTTTTGCTGACAGCACAGGAGAAAAAAAATAATTCATTTTGTCCTTTCAGTAGTTCTGAACTTGACTCCCAAATCCCAAGGTTTGCCCCCTCTAAAGCAGGATTGACTGTTACTTATTTTTCCCCTCCAGGATGGTAAATTAATTTTAATAACTCAGTAAAACCTGGCAGAGGATGCACTGTGACAAACCCAAAGGTTTTCTCAGAGAACTATGTTTCAAGGAAAAGCATCTTTGCTGCTTCTTCTGCATTTGGCGGTCTCCTGACAGGAATCTGAATCCTTTGGGTTCCCCACTGAACACCACTATCATAAAAAAGATTTTCATTTTATCTTCTGTTGTTCTTGCACATTCAGTTTTGAACAAAGTGCCTGGCATTTAACCAATTGGTCTTTTTCAACAGAAAGAAGGTGTGATTCTTCACATCCCATCACCCATCTCTCAAGTCATTTTTATATTGGAAGACTTTTAGCACATCTCAACCATTAGGACACTCCTTTTCCCAGCACAGACCAAAACTGAAATCAATCTCACTATAGACATTTCACTAGAAAAGAAGGGAAGGAATATCTGGGATATTTTGAGAGGAGAAGAAAAGGGAAGGCAGATGGCAGAGCAAGGGGTAGGGAGTGGAGAGCAGGAGAGTGACTGACCACTTCATGGAAAGAGAGCAGGATGGAAGAGTAGTATATTACCAGTGGAGGATGTCCTACTTTTGTAAGTCTGAAGTGCTCTTGAGATCCACTCCTCTAAGTTTAGCCTATTTTGCTGAATCTCTACCATATTCTCTGAACTGTTTTTGCCTATGTCTCTTCAGGGTAACATCTTCACTTTCAAATTTAGGAAAAAATAAATCAAAGGAGCTTTCATATATGTAGATAACATGCTGAATTTCAACCTAACATCAATTCTTGAATAAACTTACAGAAACAATAAAATAAGTATGCTAAGAAGAGAAAAAGAGAAACCACTTAGAAAGTAAGTAGATATCAGCCCATAAAAGAATAAAGCTAGACATGGACTGGCTTATTCCAACATCCCTGCCTTTAATATTTGATAACTTTTGCTATAAATTAATATAATGGGTGTCATTTCATTCATTTAGTAAATCAAGCTATACACGCTATGCATGTCAGTCTATGCTCAGACAACCTACCAACGAAACTAGAGACGTCCAGCCAAACGTACTTGCTTTAGGGCCTACAGGAAAAAGAAAAAAAGAGTATACATTGTTCAGTTAGAGTTTGGCTGGATGGGTTTTCTGCAGGCCTTCCTAAATCCTTTCCCATTTCCACTAAATCAGAGCATAAGTACTTACACTCATGCCCTCATGAAACAAAAGTGATACCTAACATAACAGTAGAACTTGCCAGGCAGATGTGGAGTGGATTAATTCCCCTCAGTAGACATACAAATGCAAATGTTTGCCTTGGTTCCAGAGACCTGATCATTTAAGTTACACTGTTTTGTATTATGGTAATAATTTCTACCGTAAACAAAGTCAGAGAAAGGATTTGTCACCAACTCCAATGGGACTCCATTTTTTTTTAAGTATTTAGCTTATATCAAATTGACTGATTTCACTAAACAGAGTTCTTAAAGCTGTGATGAGTAATTTTACTTTAAACTTTCTTACAAAAGGGGAAAAAGAAAAAAATCTTAACATGCATGCATATTCACAACACACTACCACAGGAGAATTAAAACTGCATAAATGTGAACAAATGCTGAATTGTGGGGTGGGGTTAAAGTAACTTCACATTAGTGAAACATCCTATGGTGGCTTTCATTATTGATTCTCTGTCAACATCATGTTAGTTCTTTTCTAAATGAGTTCTGCGGCTTGAACTTGAAAAGATCATGATGCAGAGTCCACAGGTTCATTCTAATTGCTGTTTTTCCTGGTGGACTGCACCACACCAGCCTGTCACTCATCAAGACCATTTGTCTGTGAACAGACTTAATTAAACACCTCAAATCCAATTTCTTTGATCCTTTCCACTATTAAAAAAACACAGCCAGTCCATCAGCTATGAAGAGTTTTCTAAAGAAAAAACTCCTTAACATACTCATTGGCATTATTCTCTACTGTTGAAGAAACAAAGAATTCAAAAACAAGAAGATTAATTAGGAAGGAGAAATGAAATAGTTCTAGAGAAAACAAAGAATTTGTTAGCTCCTAAATATTCAGTAGAAGATTAAAGAATGATTCACAGCACCTACACATCTCCCTTTTTTCCTTTTTCTCTCCTTCAAATAAGATCTTCAATATGCAGTGCAGGCCTGACTTGAATATAAATTATAAGTTATCTTCCTTCATATTTAAACAGGTAATTGCATTATTTTTTGTGAAAGAGGTAAGCATTTTCAGCATCCTTTTTCACAATTTAAATATCCGGCACATTGGTGGAAACAGCTGAAGTGAAAACACCTCAAATATAAATGTGCAGTTTCATGAGAATGATTCACAAGGTACTTTTGCTTTCTATTCTTAACAAACATCCTTGCACTTTAAGCTATTTATTAAATTGTTTTCAAATAACATGCACTGGTGTCTAGTCTTATTTGCATTTGCAGTCTTTCACATTTTAAAAAAGATCAGATCTCACAGCTTTCTAACACAGATTATTCTGCGTTTGTTGGGTATTCACTGCACCATCAACAAGTACACAAAGTCTTCAATGTCGATTGCTGAGAGTTATAATTTCAAAGCATTTCTTGATAATTATTTATTAATAATTAGTATCTCTTACATTGGGAAATAAATTGCATTCAAGAAAATGTTGTTTCTATAAGTGCTTCTGTAAAAGAAAATTACAGATGATGGCTAGTTGTATTATTGCAAGGTCTTGATTGCCTGGTGGGCTATTCTCTCTTCTTGCTCTCAGTTACATTTGAAGAAGAGTTCCCACATGACAGATACTTAACTGGCTAAGTAGTATTTTACTACTTTAAGTAAGGCTGCACTAATATTCACTAAAGAAATAGTCAGTCCAACCTCTAAATTGGGATTGTACTATGAAAACAAGAAATATAAGTAAGATGCCAGTGTGAAAAAAAGCAGACTAATGTAACGTGATTAATCTCTGGTGTCTGGACAGCCACTCATCCCTGTGTCATTTCTAGGGCCAGACAAGAGACATTTCCTTTAACACTCAATAACTTGTTGTATCTCTATAGCTGCCATAACACCTGCCTCATACACACGCATACATTAGCTCATTATATTACTGGGTACTGGGTGTAACACGTCCCAGTGCTTTCAGCAAGCTTTTATAGACCTGTTGTTCCTTAATTTGTCCAAACCCCTTCTGGACCTGTTGGTACTGTCTGCATTCACAATCTTCAGCAGCCCCAAATTCTAGAAGTTCCCTACTTCCTGCTGAGGGATCTGGTGTTCAGCTCTCCCACCATGCTCAGCTTACCTGCTGCCTTCACAATTTTGTAAATTTTAGCTTATCACCTCCTCCACCCCAGCAGCAACTTAGTATCTCCAGCATCTGACCCAATACACTGCTCCCTTCAAACACATGCTTAACTACTCCAAGTTGGAACATAGGAGTAAAAGCACTGAAAAGCAGTGTTTATAAAGATTTAAGCCTCATGATTAATTATATTCAGGGATTAAAAAAAAATACATAAAAACCAGCAAAATAGCCAGACACTCTGTGGGTCTATTTTTTGTGCTCATTAAAACTCTTGCTATGCCAGTATCAGCACTTTACAGACATTCAGAGACATCACACCTTGCAGACAGGGGACGCGTCCACATCACGGTCCAAATGGTGCCGTTACAACTTGATGAGACGTGCCCAAACGCTGAAGTAGGTAATTCATAACAAGAAGGAGATTCACAACACTGCAAAAAGGCTCATGTAACTAGCATGTACTGAACTCCAGTGATGCCTGGCAGTGCAACAAGTGCAGCTTGTTTAGAGACAGCCAAACAGAAACTCCACTTTCAAGAGATTTACTAATTTGAGATTTTTGTCCTTGCACATTGCTGCCACAGTTGGTGCTCACCAATTACCACCTTTACCTTATAATTCCATTCCTTTTAAGCTCATCTTGACTCAAAAGATTTATCATTCCTGCTTCAGACTTAATGTTAATAACAAAAAGCACTATATTTCTGAACATATCAAAACAGCAAAGGCAGGAGGTAAAAATCAATCTATAGATAAATTAAGATCAATTCAGTAAGTGGGTAGTCTCAAGCCTGCCAACGCGGTAATAAGTTCCAGTTCTGGATCTTTTGTTCTGTAATTGCACCTGGAAACTTTTTCTGAGTAAGTAGAGATAAATGTGTACAACAAGCACAAGTTAAATGCCATACTTAATGGTTTTGACAGGAGCAATAATTTCCACATTTAAGCTCTTTTGTCCACCAGAATAAGGACTGAGAGGTCAAGTTTCCTAAATTGCAATTTTTTTTCTATGCTATCCCTTGGGAAGTCTTCAGAGTTGGCTTTTTCTGTAATGGTAAGGGTGATTAGAAATAGATAAAAGCCATTCATTAAAACTCCATGATATACATATTTGTATATAAAATATTTATCTTGTATTTGAGTCTGTTTCTCCTATTAACAATCCATTATGGAAACTATGTACAAATGTAACTGAAGTAGAAATCTCTTTAGAACACATTTTATTTTATTGTTTACTAAGCTTTTAAGTATCTTTAGACAATGAAATTTTTATGTGGACAATGTAATAATTTTATATAGTCTTTTTAGAAACATTTTTGTTTCTTCATACAATTAAAAAATCAAATTTATTTTAGTGTTTACTTTTCCTAAATTCCAAATGCGTAACGGACATTTTTAGATTAGAAAATAGTACAGAGTTTATGTGATTACCATTCCAGTCTCTGCAGAACACAAGGTACATTTCAAAATTTGAGGAACTGTAATATAAACCTTATCATGATCAAAGCTGAAAAGCAGCATTAGATTTGATTCATAAATCAGTGTTAAAGGAAGGTAGAAAGAGCCCTGTAAATTCCACGTAGTCTCAAAACATTCCCATTTCAGATTGCAACAACACTGACCTGTGTTATCTCTATTATAAGAGCTACACAAACATAACAGAGCCAGTCGTTGCTGTATATTTTCCTAATTATTACCAAATTACCAACACAGATTATTCCCTGTAACTATGCAGCAGCAGACTGCATACATTTTTTTCAATCTATCAGGCTTTTAGTCCTTTATCCTTAAAATGAATGTGAGGAGAGGGGTCTTCATGTTAGTGGCAGATATTTCCAACACTAGAAAACAAAGTGCAGCAACTTCTACTGCTTCACAAGTTACCAGGAAAATTAGTGACAATTTGTGTTACTCTACAAAATACAACCTTGTCTTAAAACATTTTTAAATTGTTGTAAATACATTTTTCTTTGTACACTGAAGGGGCACATGTATGTGGTTGAACTGCTATTTATAAGATGTCCCAGCATTCTCAATTGCCCTGTCTCCAAAGTATTAGGGTTTGATCTGTACTGCAAATAGTACCGGTCATTTTTTTCTTCAGAATATGGCTACAAACAGTTTGATGTTATGTGTTAAGATCCAGAATGCATGTTTTGCTCTGTCTCCAAACCATGTGAATTGACATTATTCTACTGGATACTGAAGCAGTATCATCAGTAAGTGCTGCAAGAGTAAACCCTGGTTAAATTCAGAAAATGTTCTCATCTGTCTTTTCTCATTATCCCAAGCAAGTCCTATATAAAGTCTATCATTAGAAGGTACTTACCAAAAAAAATCAAATACACGTCTCTTGAATCAAAGCATCACAAATAACTTTTTTCAAGACAAACTAAGCAAACCTGCAGTTAAATAAACTGTTGGTCTGATGTGTTTATCAAGCAGTGACTGTACTTCAAAACAGAATCAACATGACTTTTTTCTTTTTCTTTTTTTTAACAGTTTTATCCCACAAGCCACTAGAGTTTTGCAACAAAAATCACAGAAAATAAACTGAGTGAGAGCAGGGAACAGGTGGCTAATACAGCCAGCTCTGATTTCTGTGCAGTATTCAACTCGGTCCAGTCAACAAAGGGTCTTAAATTAATCTGACATAAGATAAGAGGGAAGATCCTCACAGGGATAACTAACTAAAAGAATGGAAACAGAGCTGCAATAAGTGGTCAATTTTCTCAGTGAAGGGAAGGCACCAGTGGAATCCCACAGGAATCTGTGCTGGGGCCTCAGCTGCTCAACTCATTCAGGAGTGATCAGGAAAAGAGAAAGGAGGGGAGATTAAGTTTGCTACTGACAGTAAGTTTTTCAGGGGAAGAAAAAGAAAAGTTGACTGCAAAAAACAGTTGCAGAAAGACTCTGTGACACTGAGCGATTGGGGATAAAACAGCAGATGACATTCAAAGTAGACAAATGTAAAGTAATGAACTTGACAAAAAACACAGTTCTCACTTTATGCACCTGGAGTACTGCGTTCAGCTCTGGGGCCCCAGCATAAGGAGGACACAGAGCTGTTGGAGCGAGTCCAGAGGGGGCCATGAAAATGGTCAGAGGGCTGGAGCACCTCCTGTACAAGGACAGGCTGAGAGGGTTGGGGTTGTTCAGCCTGGAGAAGAGAAGGCTCCAGGGAGACCTTAGAGCACCTTCCAGTGCTGAAAGGGGGCTACAGGAGAGACAGGGGGTGGGGGGGCTCTGGATCAGGGAGTGTAGCAACAGGACGAGGGGTAATGGTTTTAAACTGGAAGAGGGCAGATTTAGACTAGATATGAGGAAGAAATGTTTTCCTAAGCGGGTGGTGAGGCAGTGGCCCAGGTTGCCCAGAGAAGCTGTGGATGCCCCATCCCTGGAGGGGTTCAAGGCCAGGCTGGATGAGGCTTTGAGCAACCTGGGCTAGTGAGAGGTGTCCCTGCCCATGGCAGGGGGTTGGAACTAGATGGTCTTTAAAGGTCCCTTCCAACCCAAACCATTCTATGGTTCTATGATATCAGTTCAGTAGCTTAGGAATTATTACTAAACAGATGAACATCTCAGAAGACACAATGCTAGTGCATAAAGCCAGTGGTGTGCCTACATCATGATTGTTATGTGGAATTCTGGTCCTTTCACCTGAGAAATTGTAGTAGAATTTGAAAAAGGTTGAGAAAAATTATCAAAGGTAACCAAATAACCCGCACAGAAGGAAGATATGTGCAGGTTAGTGACCCCCAGTCTAGAAGAGCAAATTAAGAGCCAGCTAAAAATCACAACAGGCATGGAGGAGGTGAAATAAAAATCAGTTAGCTCTCTCTTCTACAATAGCAAGAAAGTTGCAAATACAAAATAGCAGGTGGAGGTTCAAAATTAAAAACCAGGCATGCATTTCTCTACTTATGCAAAGACGAACTGTGGAACTCCCTGACACAAGAAATTGTGAATGCTGAAAACACGCATGGATTCACTAACTTTGGACAATATTCATAAAAGAAAAAATCTGATGGGCCATTAAAAACAAGAAGCCTGACCCTGATTCAAGTGGCCTCTTTTCCTCAGAAGCCAGGAGACCATTCATCAGACTTACGACAAAGTGTCTCCTTGTCATCTACATTCACTTTTAGCCCATGCCTAAGGTGGGATACTGACCTAGACAGGGCAATAGTCCAACCAGTTATGAATATTTTATGGGCTCTACAGACAGGATGCCAGTAGCCAGAACAGTCACCATGTTCATAAAGCATTGTAGTGCCAGAATCCCAAGGGTACCCATCATAAAATCCCGTCTCAGTAGGACTAATTCTGAGTATGCAATATTAACCAGGCAGTCTGCCTATCTTCCGCAGTTCTCCTTGGCTTTTGTTTTAAAAAGTCATTTCTAGAAAAAAAAAACATGTTCGTTTTAGAGAACAGATTTCCATTCTGGTGGCAAAAGTCTTTAAAATGAGAAGCAAATAATATATATATATTAATAATTTCTCAGTCATCAGTAGGTTCAGAAGTCCATCATAAAGGAAAGGAAAAGGTTAATAATCTGTTCTGCAGATGAGAGGAGTGAATGGCACAGAAAGCTGTACATGACGTCAGCCTCATATGCTGGTTCAGTGTTCTGTACAGTGAGTATTGGTCTTCTAGGACATACAGGGGAACTTTGGTGAGAGTTCGAACAGGGATTTTACTCCATACTTTATAATAAAAGGGAGTTTTTTTCTTCATTCCAAATGACTTATCCTTCAGTCCTACAGCTAGTCTGAACTGGAAGAAATATGTCACAAAAATATGAAAGTTGTTAAAAAAAATAGATGAAAAAAAGAAAGCTTCATCTCCGTTCACCTATGCTACTAACTATAATGATCTCAAGAGTTCTTAATAATAATTTCTGGTAAATTTGAAGTTCCTGTTTACAAAACTGGTTGTTGTTTTTTTTCTTCCTTACCTCACCAACTGTATGTAAAATATTTATCTGTCTTCTAATTCTAGGAAAAGAAAAAAAAGGCTACAGCCTTTTATAATAAGAGTGAATTTGATGTTTAAGACTGATGGAGCTACACATTCTGTATACAGATTTTAAAATTCTAGCAAATGTATTTTGTTTTTAGGAGTCCTGTTTTGAACCACTATGCGTGATCTAAAAAATCTGTAAAAATGTTAACAGTCTATTTATATTTATTTATTTTAATTCAAGATAAAACCATATAATTGTATTTAATGGCTTTAGGGTTTGTTTTTTTTTATCCTAGTGTTGAGAATTTGATGATCTATCAAGCTATATCTTACACAGTCTGTTCTCTTTACTGAAAAAGTTTACTTCTGTAATAAACAGAAATACAGGAAAAATTTGGTCATCCATCTGCATGCTGATCAGCTCAGACAGCTTCCTAGCGTAAGCAATTGCTGGTCATGAGAATCCAAAAAATAACAACTGAAGTTGAACATTCTGAGCATTGAGTGAATACACCTCAGTAAATATTGAGAGTTCTTTCTGCTCACTTCGCGTTGCACATGAGAAAAAGAAAAAACAAACAAAACTTATCCATACCCTCTGAAAAATTAGTTGTGGCATTTGAATGAGATGGTTTGCTTAAAAGTGCTGATAATGGTATTTTCTAAAAGGGCTAAAAAAGCCCAGCACAGTTCGAAATAGGAAAAATCTCCCCATCAGTCTATGAATTATAACCCATTCTGTTCAGCATATCATTGCACATTCAGATTCTTGATTTTCGGCTCCAGGCAATAGCTATTCTACGGTTTGTAGTACATTTCTAACTTCAGCTCCACTGATTTTACAACAGTATAATAAACAACTAGTATACTAAAAGTCCTGAACAAAAACATCACAGATTTTGCATCAAAGTCATGTTAGGGACAACACAAAAGTAATGGAATATTTAATAAGAAATGAGCTGAATTTCAAATATTTAACACCTAAATCCCTTTGGCTTCCCAGTGCACACCCCAACACAAGAAGTTTGTAGGAATAGCAGGATAATAGGCAATGAAATTCTGGTGCTGTAAGACCAGTAGCTCCAAAGCAAACAGCAAAAAGCAAACTTTGGGAGGTCAACACAAGCAAGAATTAACTAAGATGCCATAGCATCTCCTTAACGTTGTAACACTCTAAAAGTAAGATGCTAGGGAATCCTAACATGCGGGGTCATTAACATGCAGACTGCACATAGATCAGTCAAACCTAAGCCTTGACCACTGATCATCTCGGAGCTGTGATGATTAATTTAAAGATCAAAGTGAACAGTTGCTTGAAGGAGCTCAAGCTAAGTCCATTAACATTCCTCCTCCTGAAATCTTTTATTTTTTTTTTGTATAAAGCTCACAATGCAGCCAAAAGTATCATGCATTCAGATGATCAACAGGTTAGAAATATATATGGCACCGAGATAACTGTTTAGGGGTTACAGAGGAAGGAAACATGTACTGCACATGTAATATTAGAGAAGGACTCTAAACAGTTTGAAAAGAGAACTTTATGCCAGTTATGCCAGAATTTTGCAGAGTAAGAAGAATTTATTGCATTGCTAACAGAAGTTTAAATTTTACATGCAAATCCTCTTGACAATTGATGCATAAGTGCACTCTACCTTCCTGTCATTGTCTTCCCCTCATTGGCATTAATTTGTGTTTTCCCCTGATAGGTGAGACTAAAAGCTCACTGCAGGTAAAAGATCAGAAGGGACACAATTAGAGTTCCTTTGCCAGCATTAACCCTGCCCTCATTAACTTGTGGATGAAGCTTTGTGGTTTAACAAACCCAGGCATTAGCAGGTTAATGAGCAGATACTCAGAATTTTCTTGTGTGCTCTGTTATTTACTGTACAAAATTCAAATTGTGAGCTTTGAGCTCAAATTGTGAGCTGAAGATGTAATAATTAATTTTGTCATAGGTTTTCCTAGAGCACTAATCACTGTGGTATTTAAGTTATTCACAGAAAAATTAATTAATCTTCACAACACTCTTAAGGACAAGTAGGGTTAAAGTTCTTGAAGTTGCAAGTCTTACACTATGACAGAGCCATACTAATATGTGAAATAAAAGGTTTTGATTTATTTATATTTTTTTACCTCTGGATTCTAGATTTCATAGGGGGGCTTTATTATTAAGGAAATGGAAACTTTAGATTCACTTCATGATCATCTGCCTCTTGACTAGGTAGAGTTAACTGACAGAAATATTGTCTTTTGAAAATTTTCCTGGTCAAATGAACAAAAAAGTCTCACTCATTTTGACTGTGAACTATTTTACTTTTCAAAGTAATGAACAAGGCACTTATTGAAACAGGAGGATATTAATGAGACTACTTCAATTTACCAAAGTAAAAATTTGTGAGATTTAAGTAATATAGTGAGTTAAGAGACCATCCCACATCTGAATTAATATTGGTGATAAATTATTTCACAGTAAAATTATTCATACTCAGTAAGAAATTAAATTGTCATAACATGATAAAGTGTTAAAGAAACTATCTCTTATCTATCTTATCTATGCCTACATATGTTGTATGAAATCACTGAGCAGTCATTTTTCACAGTGTTATCTGTAACCTGTTCCACCCTATACATGGAATAAAGTCACGTTGCTTATTTTAGTTTAAGTTACTGACTTCATTAACTTTAATATAAAGTCCTACCCCCCTCGATAAGTGAATGGTGAAGGAGTGCTAGAACAGCTGCTCTGTGATAGAATTATTACAGAACATGGCTGAAGTATCTCTCTACCAAAGTTCAGTTTTGTAAATGAATAGATTAATCCATTTAAGTGATTGCATAGTACAAGTGCTGCTTGTAAACTAAGTGTGAGTTCTCCACTTTCTGGCTTAATCAAGGGTTTTGGGAGCATATGATATAGAAATATGTGTTGGTCGGGAAGGTCAAATGCATTATTAGTTACATCTTGACATGGTGGGAAATGGCAACATCAAATACAAGTACAACCAAAAGTGAGGGATGTGTGGAGTTTTTATCTCAGCTTGGTATTATGTTGTATAAGCAATGTAAAAGGTTCAGATCCCAATCCAGTTTTATCAGATAAGCATATCTGAAGTGAATTGTCCGTGGCATCATGTATTACTGTCATACAGAAATGAACCACAGTGGTGGTATCTAAGATGTCTGGATGTGTCACTCGATTTTCATACACGGTGTTTACAGATTATTGTTTACCACTTAATCACCTGAAGTATTTTCTTGTTGTTAGGAAGATGGAGGTACTTCAAATACTTGCAGAATAAAAATGGTTGATAAATATATTTTCTAGTGATTATTACTGTACCTGCTGAATAACTTACTTTTTCTGCCAAATTCATGAAGAACTTTGCCTAAGTTGGAGATCCAGCAGAGTAACTATAACTAAGTAACTACAGTCCTTCAAGTCTTAGAAGCATGAGCATAAATGGGAACACAAATCTCATGGTGTTTCACTCACAGATCCATCATCACTAATAGACAGATAATCCTCCTTTTCCAGGAAGGCAGAGAAATCAAGCAGGTCTTAGAGACTTTTCACCAGCATTAAGATACCAAAACAGATAGCCAAGGATGTTAAACAAGAGACATTCGTTTGGTGAAAATTCATCGCCTGTCCCCCAAATTATCAGAACTCTAACCTGTATAAACAATTCATTGTTTTTCTTTAGAGACCTGTGAATAAATTAGAGAAAGATAAAGTCCAGCACTAATAATTTGCCAGGAAAAACAATGCCATATTCTGGCCTGTGCAAGGCTCTATATTCTAATTAAAATTCTTGTCTGTGTACCTGCAATTAGCAAACTTGCTCTGTACAAAATTGTCATTAAACGTATCTATAATATAACTTTTTCTTAAGTAAAATTTTTCTAAAGAAAAAACCCATTGAAAGGCAAAACTCACAAAGTACTGAAGACAACGATGGGGGAGTTTTTCTTGTGTTTTGTAATTCAGGAGTTTGGTTAATGACATTTTCCTACTCAAGAAATAAGTAGAATGAAATTGTAATTTGGAAGAGGTGTGGAATAAAATTTTGGTTTAAAGCCCTGTTTTCCTGTTGTTGTTATAACGATTTGACATGGTCCTAATCTTGTTATTTTCTCCCTAATAACTAAAGCACTCATTGAAAATGTGAAAGAGCATGAAGGACTTTTAGCTTAAGGCATCGGTTAATCAATCAGTTTTGCTTTACTAGGTAAACAAAAGTCTCATTTTAAAAAGGAAAAAAAAGGTTTATTTCTATGTTATAAACATCTCTTGAGAGAGCAAAGTCATCACTACAATTACGTTTGACCTTCACTGCTTGAACTCCAGGGAAAATCATCACAATTCATACAGTTAATTAAAAATGCACAATGCTGCAGAAAACTGAAAACTGTCTGAAAATAAAGAGAGAAAAATCTATTTGGTAAGAAAAGCTCCAGGTGCAGCTGTTTCTCAGACAAATAGAATTTTTTTTTACATCCCTGCTGTTATAATTATAGGAATAGTTATTATTCTGCAATTTCCCAAATTTTCCAGTCTCTTGAATACTATGGTATAATCCTACTGTTAAAATTACACCTGTTGATAAACTAGATGTTCCACAGATTGGCCTGAAATGTAAGATGGTATTTTGAAAATCTGACAGGTTTTTTCCTGATATTAAAATATGCGCAAGAATATGTATACACACACACACCCCCCAAGGTATATCGTTTGAAATTTAACCATTGGCTCTAATGTAGACCCCAATGAAACACTAAACCAGCTGATTTGATTTATCTTAAGAGATTTAAAGTGTATTAATAGAATTATCTATTTGCCCATTTGGGGAGGTTTCTGATTCTTTTATAGCACTGTTACTTTAGCATTCATTGCTTATAATAGACAGAAGAGCTACAGCCAAGGGGCTTAGTCAGAACCGGGATCTCAATAATGCCATTCACTAAATAAACCAGAGACAGTGCCTGTCAAGGAAATTTATAACTGCATATTGTGTGCGTTATATCAAAGCGCAGTGTACTCATACGACTCTAATGAGCAAGTAAACAACACGGAGGGTCAGATCAGAGTGCTGCAATATCCTGCTTTCTATGGGGAAAATAAGGGTTGAATTAAATCCTCTACTGGTAGCACTGCCACAGGGGGGGATGTATTTTACTCTTTAGACATACAAGCTGTTCTGGAAAACCATTTCCCAGCTTATTGTCACAGAGGTCTTCTATTGATCACGGCAGAACAGCTCTGTGATTGATCCTTCTTGTCTGCGGTATTTCCAATACGCTCATAAACTAAAAGTCTAGGAACCATTTATGTAGAGGTTAATGGGACAGTATGTTTGAGCCTAGGTTACTCAATATAGGTACGGTTTTATAGAACAGAGTCCAACCTCTTTATGTCTACTGGTTTTACTGCAAAGGATCAGACGACTACTTAAATAGTATTGCACATAAAAATATTGCTTGATAAACCTATCACAATATATACACATCTCCATTGAATCATACTGATTTTATATGTTTTTCTATCTCCTGGCCTTAGCAGTATAGTAGCTGTCATATTTATCACCTCGGTGTTCAATGCCGTCTTCTGTTATTTCAAGTCTTACCTCCTTTTCTATCAGTCCCACGTCCTATATTTATGCTTGCCCTTGAGCTTCATGGCAGCAACTGGGAGGCCTTTATTCCTCCTAAGAATTTCACTCTCTTGTTGACACATGTTCTATACAAACATGAAATCTTTTCTCTAAATAAAATCAGTCTGTGCCTGACAGAGCTTACCACAAGTGGAAATTTCACAAGGAAAGAACAGAAGGAAAAAAAAAACCACCAGAAAAACCCCACCATCGGTAACACTGGTGCTTGCCAAGACAACAGAATAAAGTTTGTACGTTATATAGTCAGCACCAAAGCAACTGTTTTACTCTTTTACATCTTGTGAAATCTGTACTTAGTTGTCTGAAACTGATGCACATACACTCTTCTCTAGCTTCCTGCAACCGTGAACGATTTTACTGAGAAAGTCGTGAATTTCCTGATGGGTCAAATGTTGCTACAAGACAAGACAAACAATGTCCATCAACAGGGTAAGGCTGAGCTCTTTCTCAGAACCTTCACTTTTTGTGATACCTTGGACAACAAAGTTAGGAAAATGAATTTTGCATTGAAAAGCCATCTTTTTGCTAAGTAAAAGGAAGGAATACAGAGGAAGAAAATAAAGGAACAAAAAATAACTAATATTTGCCAACATTAATGATGAAGAGAACACAGAAAATTAAGCAAGGTAGTTATGTAGAAATCCATCTTTGGATAAGTGTGGAAAGTGAAGCTAAAGAAGGGAAAGACGTACTGTGCAAAAAAAAAAATGACACTGAAGTCAATATGGAGCAGAATTGTCTGCAATTTTATCATAAGTTAATGTCTTGTATTAAATGAACCACTCTGTAATTTGTGGTCTCTTATTCCAACCACATACCAGCTCTTGAAGAAGTTACATAAATGACAGGAATTATGGCCATACTCAACCTTCCCCCGAAGCAAATGCTTACACTTTTAAAAGTTAAATCTAGAGGTGAAAAAACACTTATCCACTAGTTTCATTTGTTTGCTCATTTATTTCACTGGGTCTTTTTTTCTTTCAGCAAAATCATATCTGTTCTAAAATAAAATTAAATAAAACTCAAACACTGTCACAATCTGTTTTTCTCGAATTGGATATGACGAGGACCCCAAACATTCCCCAAACTCAAGAATAAACTCTGGGAATTGGAAAGCAGTCTAAGATTTTCTCTGTAGCATTAAGCCAATTTGCGGAGATATCCACCTGTATCCTGCAGCACTGATGAATTTTTCAGGGAAAGTGGTGGGTATGTTTTCACTATGTTTGTTTTTCTTGTAAAACAGAAACAGCAGTCCATCACCAAGCACAAACTATGATTCTCTTGACAGAGGGTTGTCCCAATTCAAATCAGATTGCAGAGGTGGACAGACAGAAAGAACAGAAAAACATCCAACATCAAAAACTCTCTCCCAAGAAGCAATGGGCAATGCCTAGACAGGCATACGCTGTTACTGAAGTGGCTGGAAGAAACATCAGCTGTAGAAGTGACTAACATTAGGTCAAAAACCAATCCTTTTCTGGCACCTTCGACTGTTTCAAAAACAATCTTTGGAATTTAAAATAAAATCACAATATGTATATCAGCAATTAATACTGAGCAGGCTTCCAAACAGTAGAAGTAAAGAAATGTTTCAGTTAAAGTCCTGACTCTGAATTTCAGTTTGACTGTCTTCACAGTGCTCAACTTAATTTTTAATACACTTCTAGTTAAGAAGTCAGTTAAGAGGAATTCTATAGCATTGGTGAATGTCAAATATATAGATAGATAGATATGTATGTGTCTAGAAAGTGAATCTTCAGTTAGTTTTGCTTGTATTATAAACTTGATTCTGAAAGAAGTCATTCCTTGACGTAGGGAAACTTGCCTGTTCACCTACTAGACCAATCTAGTTTACTCACCACAAATTTTGAGCAGCTAGTCTTTGGTTATAATGAGCTGTATGCACACACATGATCTGCACATTATTATTCAGAAGTCACTTGTAAAAAAAATAAGTTCTATGAAAATCATCCTACAAGGAATAAAATATTGATTAAATACTTCTAATAGCTCATTGGGTTTTTTATTAGTCATTACCTACGTTTTTCCCAGACTTTAATCTGATACCATACCTGTGACAAAGGGATTCATAGCAAAATGTTGCTGCAATTGCTTTTCTTTTTACACTCACCTAATTATTAGTCCCAAACTTCTTCCCTTTCTGAAGACTCAAGGAAGCCTTTCTTCATCTCCTGCAAGCTCAGCCGAAGAGCATAACAGAGCTATGCTGCTGCAAAGAAGACAAAGACAATTTTATTCAGATCTTAAAAACTAAGTTGGACTTGCACCACAGCTCCAACGTGCAACAGATGTGTTCAAAGCAGTCGTTTAAAAAGTAAATGCAAGTCACTGTTCTAATACAATCACGTCAACATTAAACAGCATTGTTTAATCAGAGTATTAATGACATTAATGACCCTATGGATTCTGCAGTAACTTCTAGATTGCCTTTCGAGTTAAAAATACTTGCTTTTAATAACAACAAAATATAACAAATATTTAGTAAGAATAGAGAAGCAATGTATAAAAGCAAGGTGCATTATAAATCAAGATTCTCTAGCAGAACTTTTTTTCACTGAGAAAATATCAAGGAAAAAAAATAATATCTGTTCTATGTTCTACCAGGCTAAATCTACCGTAACTTCATGTGATTTACACCAGTGCAGCTGCAATATCAAAGTCCCCTTCTCTCCCACTTCATGACATGGACTGTGACCATTAATCAATAGATTTGGACTTGGGCTTAAGAAACATCAGTTTATACAGATTTTGAAGGCCAAGATACTGTCTGGAAAGGGATGCTCTTGCATTAATATATTTATACAACACAGAATAACTAGGCTGCAAGATATTGAAAAATGAATAAAGGTAGTTATTAACACATGCTGCTTGTCTAGGAACTGTGGATCAGGCTAATTTGCAATTCCCTTCCACACAGAAAAAAAAAAAACACAAGCTTATTTACATTTCCACCATTGTATAACTTTTTTCATATGCATTAGAATACTCTATTTTTCATGTTGTGAAAAATAAATATATTCAGAACAGCTGCAAAACAGTGCAAAGAATTGTTGTCTTAAAGCTGGCACTGATTTCAAGCAGACAGAACATTCATTATTTTCTCCAACAATCAACACAGCTAAGGACCAGGAAAAAAACCAACCAGATAAACCTTCCAAATGCATCACTTTATTTCAGCACCCCAGTTTGGTGAAAAAAATAGCATATAGGTTCATCTCCATCAGAAAGCATACACAGTGCTATGTAGGGAAAATGAATTCAATAAACAGAATGTGGGAAGCGTTTATTTTGGTCATCTTAACTTAGATAAGCTTATTTGGCAGGCCAAAAAAATTATGAAGCTTTCACTAAGTTGTGAAGTTGTAGCACGTGCTCTGCTGGTAACAACTGGAATATAGCAGGTGGGTTTTCCTCTCCTTAATTTCAGGCAGTCCGACAAAGACAAAAATATTGTCTGCTTGTTATGCCAAATGATACTTGTCTTTTCCCATTGAACAATAATTAAATTTCATTCTCAGAAATAACATTTGGGTGGCTGCCCAATATAGATTGCATCTTCCTGGATCTACTTTTATAAAACCATATAAAAATCTATAGGTCTTGTATCTTGTATTGAAACTGTAGGAAAGGCCTTTAGATGATATCAGAAATGCTAAAAGAAAAGAAAGACCAAAAAACATTTGCACCACAGTTGCCCTTAGCAGCCTAAACCCGACTCCTGTACAAGTAGATCTTGTTGTCTTCCTTCTCTTACAGGTGTTAAGAGGTCCAGAAAACACAATTAAAATTGCTTTTGCCCCAACCAAGGAAATCCATCAACATCACTTCTTACAAAAAGGTGGGACAGAAGTGGAAAAAGAATCATAAAATAGTTCGGGTTGGAAGGGATCCTTAAAGGTCATCTAGTCCAACCACCTGGCAATGGGCAAAGGCACCTCCCTCAACCTGCTGGCCATGCTTTTTTTTGATGCAGCCCAGGATATGGTCGGCTTTCTGTGCCCTTCTCCTCAGGGCTGCTTTCAATCCCTTCTTCCCCCAGCCTGTATTGACACCAGGGGTTGCAGGACCTTGCACTTGGCCTTGTTGAACCTCATGAGGTTCACATGAGCCCACTTCCTGAGATTGTCCAGGTCCCTCTGGATGGCATCCTGTCTCTCAGGCATGTCAACCGCACCACTCAGCTTGGTGTAATCTTCAAATCTGCTGAGGGTGCACTTGATCTCACTGTCTGTGTCATTGGTGAAGATATTAAACAACACTGGTCCCAGTGTGGATCCCTGAGGGACACCACTTGTCACTGATCGCCATCCAGACATTGAGCCGTTGACCACTACGCTCTGGATGTGACCATCTAACCAATTCCTCATCCACCAAACAGCCCATCCAACAAATCCATAACTCTCCGATTGAGAGAGAAGGATGTTGTGGGGGACAATGTCAAAGGCCTTACAGCAGTCCAGGCAGATGACATCCGCAGCTCTTCCCTTGTCCACTGACAGTCACTCCATCAGAGAAGGCCACCGGGTTGGTCAGGCAAGACTTGCCCCACGTGAAGCCATGCTGGCTGTCTCAAATCACCTCCCTGTCCTCCAGGTGCCTTAGCTTTTAGGAACATCTGCTCCATGATCTTCCCAGACACAGAGGTGAGGCTGACAGGTCAGTAGTTCCCAGGGTCCTCCTTTCTGCCCTTTTTAAGAACAACTTGACTATAAATGAAGGGCTTCTCTTAAGAACTTTCATAATATCTTGCTCAAACTATTTACCAAAAGCACTACTTAATTTTAGCTTGAAATGGAGTTTCATTTAAAAAATCATGGAAAAGGTCAAATTCCTAAATTTGAAAATTAATTTTTAGGTCAAATTCTGTAATTCTGAAGTGACACATTAGAGATTATTTGTATATTTTTTCTGTTTCAAACCTCCAAACATCTAGCCTAAAGGAGAGATGGGGAGGCACTCTTTGTCCGGGAGTGCAGTGGGAGAACAAGGGGTAACGTGTATAAGCTAAAAGACGGTAAATTTAGACTAGACATTAGGAAGAAATTTTTCACTATGAGGGTGGTGAGACACTGGAACAGGTTACCCAGGGAGGTTGTGGATGCCCCATCCCTGGAGGGGTTCAAGGCCAGGCTGGATGAGGCTTTGAGCAACCTGGTCTAGTGGAGGGTGTCCCTGCCCATGGCAGGGGGTTGGAACTTGATGATCTTTAAGGTCCCTTCCAACACAAACCATTCTATGATTCTATGATCTCCATTTATCCACCACCCCCCAATCAACTTTTCCACTCAGCTCTATTTCCAACGCAATTTCCCTGAGGTCAGCTTAGCCATATATAGAATATATATCATTTTAACCTGAGCAACAAACTATAAGACATGAAACTGCTAGTGGAGCTAGTAATTTCTCTCTACAATTGACCTTTCAGCCCTCCATCTATTTCATATTTCTGTTTAATCACATCGCCAGGGTTATTCTCACTCAGGTACTCTCTAGTGTTTCACAGTTTTTATCATATTTTTACTATAGTTCTTTGCAAATCAAGTCTGACAAAGTTCACTTTGATAAAAATATTCTAGAATTTTTCATCAGATTTACAAATTGCAAGATCCCACCTTGTTCAGAAGTGATATATTCTTTGTTACATTATAGTCAGTCTTTAAGCTAATTGGACTAGTTATAGTTTCAAAAACAACACAGAAATGGAAGGAATTGAACTGACCACTGCTGAGCTGGCCATTATTTTTCCATAAAAAAACAATAAAGGAATGGTAGTTTTAACATGAACATTCAAGAAGTCATTCAAAAGTATTTTTGCTTCTGGTAAGAAAAAACCATTTTGCACCTATTAGGAAACACATGGGAGGAAAACACAATCTAAACACATCTCAACTCCAACACAAAGAAGTTGACCAATACTATCTTTATCCTCTGTCACAAATACATGTTTAAAGAGCTGTGCTCAAAATCAGAAGGTTGAACCTTAAATTAGAGAACCTATAACAACGTATTTTATGAATTTGCCAAATATGGATGCCAAGGATGGATTACCGCTGATTAAAGTGGTAGCTTACACTATACCAGACATTGTGTAATCACAGGTATATAATTTTTCTTAGATATAATTACACACCGCAATTTCACCACTTGCCCTTGGTCAGAAAGTAAAAGAAAATCCTTAGCCTTCTACCAGCATGACCATTTCTCCTGTGTAATTTGTACCCTGGTATCAGAACATATCAATGTGTGTCACCCACTTGTAAAGAATATGTCCCTTGCATCAATATCCTCATTTTAAAATAGGTACAGTTATTAATAACTTATTTTATTATACTAAGACTGTCTTGTGGCTAATAGACTCGTATATACAAATTGAAAATGATCTGATACCATGCAGCACCCTGGGAGAACTGGCAGCAGTTCAGGGATCCGCAGCAGTACGCAAACATGACTCTCTCTTAGGGCTCCTGCCCTGGGCTGTAATTACAAAACACAGTTCCTGGTTCCAGCTCAAGTCAGTCTGGTTTTATATGTAAAAGCAATCACCTATATGCCTTTAAAGGCCAATCACAACCTTTTTAATTATCCCTTATTTAAAGAAAAAAAAATCAATGTTATCAGAAAACATTTTTGTTTGGTATTACTCTTTCCATAAAAAGCCCCATTTTAATTGAAACAAAATAATTAACCTGAAATCTCAATGGTTGCAGACTTCCTGCAAATGATGAAAAGCATTTATTTATTGTTACCTATTTTCACATTATGCATATTTTTTTTTTATCCAAAGTTCAAGTATCTTTCAAAACACCACAGAAGGAGAATTTGGCCAGCACTTCTGAGGATGCTTTTTCATAGACACAAATGCAGGTTCACAGCAGCAAGAGCAGACACAAGCCCAATGTCCACCAGTAACTCAAAGGAGGACTTCTCAGTAACGTCTGGTTCAGGAACTGTTAAGTGTTAATCCATAGTACAGAGAACTATCCAAACGGAAGCCCATAGTGTAAACAATTCCCTTTTTGACTTTCCAGCTTTATACTGCTAATTCTTCATTGATAACTCTGCTAGTTTACTAGGTGAGGTGTCTTATTTTGACATTAACTTTCATGATTTTCCAAACTGAAGCAGTTTGATTAACATTTTTGAGGGGGAAAATAAGAATTTGAAGAGTTATTGTTCTGGAAATCTTGAGGTTTCTTGGAGTAGCGTAATATTTCTACCATATGTTTTGCTTCCTTTGCTGCAAGTAGGGACCAGGTTGCTGTGGCAACTGAGATACAGGATGACTGCGGAGCCGTGTTTGCTGACACTCTGCAGCAGGATTACTGTCCTCCTTGAAGGAAGAGTGCCATGTATTGCATTTCAGTTGTTTTAAAAGAAGGTTAATTTTGACTCTGCAGTCGAGTTGTCATCTTGCTTGTATTTACATCTCCTTAAAGGTCTGAAAAAGTCTCTCAGCTGTCATGATGACACCCGAGCACCGGGGTCAGCTAGGTATTTGTTCCTGACTGTAAGTAGAACTGCAAAAGTAAGGTAAATGTGGTCCTATCCTAGGAGAATGGTTTGCTCTAGAGTACACACCTGATAAAACTGCCTTCCTTCATACTTTTATTTCTATTTTATTTTATTGTATTTCTGCAGGTCTCAGTTTAAAGGACAAAGTGGGGCCATAGGCTGGACACTCAATAGCCTTACAAATACTATGGCATAAAGGAAATAATGTAGAAATTTCAGAAGCCTTACAAGTCTGCTACCTGGTGGGTCACCTGACAAACCAAAAATTAAACAGAGGTACACTCCTGCAAAAATTTAGCATCAGAGTGAAAACGATACATAGAGTAGTGTCTGCTCTTCAAAAAAATTTCCATCCATAGACCATGACCATTAAAAAGTGCATCAGTGACCTCAGATGGGAGACCTCCCGAGCTGCCTCTAGGCACGACACAAGCTGGGCACTACCAGCCTTCACACATCGATGGTGAGCCAAAGAGATCTTGGCTCTTGGTACGTCTTCAATACCCCATTACATCAGCAGCTTTTCAGCATAAGGAAGATAAATAGGAAGAGTCTCACATGAGTTTTGAAGAAAATATGGCTTTCCACTGCACCTCCTTGTGAAGTCAACACCTAGGAGCTGCAGGTTGGTCAGCTGGTGTCCAGGCAGTTTGGTAAGTGCCATCCACTAGGGAATTCCCCAAAAAGAACAAGTTTGAGGCTAAAGACAGAAAACACTCTACAATTTAGGACGATTGTTTAACTTTCTTGTGCTGTGTCAGAAAAGGAAGTTCGCTTTTTTTTTTCCTGTTTCCAGCTTTTTCTTTAACTGCTCTCAAAGTCCTTCATGATATTACCTTCATTTTACGTTCACTGCCCAACAACATACCACACATTAATATGAAGCTCCAGAGCAAAATCCTCACCTCTCTGAAGTTAATAAGTGTTTTATCACTCAGCTTCCTAGGGCCATAATTTAATTGCAGGAAAAGGTAAGATCGGTCTAGAGAATATGCAGGTGCCATCACTGTAACTAATTTACTCTCCAAGGTAAACAAAATCCTGAAAATAACTTATTATTAACACTGTTAACCTAACATTCCTTTAGGTCAGAAAAGGGCTTGTCTTCATTAAAATTGCATCCAAATATCACTTATCAAATTGGCAGATCTCATTAGTTGGGTTTTTGCCTTTAAAATCTAATCAGTATCTTAGTCCCAAATCATTTTTATGTTCCTTCCTCATTACAAAAAACTGGTATTTTCAACTTAATCAGTTTTACTACTTAGTTATATTTCATTAGACACAAAAAAACTGAGGGAGTGGGGAAGTCTATTAAAGAAAACATTAAACCTAGAGCTTGGTTTCAGGAAAATAAAGTGCACTACGGCACTAGTAAGAGAAGAGACTGCAGGAAACACCATTCTAACAGAAATTTAGGAACCATACCTTGCAATGTATTATTAGGCTTAAAATGCACTATGTTTAGAACTCTCAGATTCACCCAAGTGGAATTATTGACAGTGTGCAATTAGAGTCACACCTCTTTTTCCTGTGTCTGAACATCCTAAATCAACAAGAGTAGCATTCAACCCTCAGGCGTGCATTCACGCTGATCATTTTTCAGCTTTACTGGGCTGGGGAGGGTGGGAAGGAAGAGCAAACCACAAAACCCAATAACTTTCAAGATTTTTGGAGGTGACAGTCATGACAGCTAGCAGTGAGCAAAATCCTACTGTTCTCCTGCTTGTTATGAGGTTGCTGAGCCAAGTTGGAATTCCCCTGAAAACCCAATGGAACAGATTTTGTGGGACCTTGTAGAGGAGATAGGTAACTGCATCACAAAGCAAATCTCTACTAATATGTTTTGGTGTTCCAAAGTTGACCACAATGTTCTTGTTTCACAGCAAAAAGAAATTGTTTTATCTTTTGTTCAGGTTTAAGTCATGGTTCAGTTCAATCCAGCTTGTATAAGAGAAATGAACACACACCACAGAGACAATCAATGCAAAACCTGAAATCTCACAATGATACTGTGGAGAAGACATTATTCAAATTCAAGTCAATCTGAGCTAAGAATGATACTACGTCAGTTGAGCTCAAGGACAACACCTTAGAAAATAACAATGAGAGATGCCAAATGCTCAAGTTGCAACTTCTTGAAAAGACTGATTTTCAAAAAGCACTAAGGGTTAGGTGAAAAAATATCAGGGTTCTCCAAGTTGCTTTCAGGTCATCACCCACAGTCTGAAGCACTCTGCATCAGTTCTTTTCTTTAAACCACAGCTTACATGTCACTAGGCCACTGTACGGCTTGAATACGGGCGAGAACACGCACAATACAATATTTAGATATGCAAGAGGTACTGCTGATGTGTCTGCTGCTCAGAGAAAATTTACAGTGCACATGTTGTATGAATCAGTGCGACGGCTGCTGTCAGCTACAAATATCATCTGCATATTACGCACCTACCACATGCAAAATACTCCCACAATGATCTTATTAAGGAGGCCGTGCCATACATCAAAATAATGTTATACCTACAGCAGCCCGTAGGTACTAAAACATGCCCTTCCAGCTTATTTTGTACACAGTGAAAAATGACACACTTGTGGGTAAACTTGCTCATTAATTCTGACAGATCATTCAGAATACATTCTTGATACTACAGCTTAAGTATCTGAAATCTGCAGAAATAGAAATGTTCTAAATGTTAGTGAAAAAGAGAGAGAGAAAGGCAGAGTAACAGAGATGACAATCATTTGAGCCACTCAATATTTTAGATGGGTGAAAATTAACTTGGTGGTGAGTAGCTGAGATGATTGATAGAAAAATCTTACAAGATTTCCTGAGTAGTATCTAAAAATATCTGGGTCTGGAACAGAAGAGAAACTTTTCAACAATTCCTTCCGAGTTTACTTCCTCCATCCTTTGTGGGAGAACCAGCTCCTCTTATGTACTTTAATATCTAAAACGCAAAAGAAACTCTGCACATAAACATGCAAGAATTGAGACTAACTCGCACTTGTTCATGGCCTTGAGTAGATCAACATTCACTAAGATGGGATAAAACTGAAAAGAGCAATTCCAAAAAGTTTTGTGTCAAAAAGACACAATGAATCCCACAGTGGCTGAGATCATTCCTACCTCAGTATGTTGAGCCAATGCGGATGCTTCTCTCCATTTGTAGCTGAGGTCCTACGCACAGGGCACAGATTAATTTCCTGGACAGGGTATAGGATACCCTTTGAATATCAACCAGCTGCAAGAGCATCTTCGGCAGGACTGCCTCTTCTTTCCGTACTCAGAGTTAAAGATAACCACGTCAGAGGCTGAAAGGACAGCGAAGAAGCCCCCATCCCACCAATATGGGTCCCAGAAGAGATGACAGCAACAGTAAGGAAAAAAAAAACCAAAAAACCCAACAAAAAAAAAAAAAACAAAACACAACAACAGAAGATGAGTTAACTTCCATAACAGAAACCAGCTGTGATTTCACCAAGGGCTGTGACCAGACAGAATCGGAGCATTTCTTCGAACAGCTTTGTGCCAAGAGCTGAACCTGCTCCTCAGAAACCAAGTGGACTACTCTCCTCCACCACTCCTTTGCTGTGTAAAATCTATGCGCAATCCATCCTGTTCCATATTTTTAAGCAGGACCAACTACATTGTTCATACAAAGGTCAGGCCAACACATATGGCATGCAATCCAGAACAGCAAACACAAAAACGTTTGTCACTAATTATTATAACCACCAAGTAAATAGTAAACATAAATAGTTACCTACAAAGAATATTTCGTTTTCTACAAAAGGAGGTGGCAGTGGATGCTCGCTAGCAATGAGTTGTAGCCAGCAGAATAATTTGAAAAATTATACACACAGTTTGTGCTCCAGCCAGCAAATAATGTACGCAACGACTGCTGCTGTTAACGTGTCTGCATGCCTAATTTCTGAAGCAGAGTGCAGAGTACTTTCCCCTTAAGGTGGCTTGACCCACTGGTCTGTGTTTTAATGGAGAGAACCATATGTAGTGAAAGCAGATCGCTCAGGAGACAAGCCATGCTTTCCACTCATTCTTGCTGCCAGAGTAGTAATTGCAGTGAAATGGAAAATAACAAGTACACACCTACTATAAACAGATGGCTAATAAAAATTTGGGGAGCTCTTTCAATACAGAAATTGAGTACTCTAGAAAGACACCTACAGAACAAATGCTTGGACATGTTGTCTCCTTTTATAGACTACTTAAAGATGTGCCCTTTAGCTCAGCAGCCGAACTGTTTGTTCCTTTATTGCTGATTATATGCAGAAGTTTCAGAAAACATATATGCCAAATATTTAACCTTTATATTAGAATGTATCAAATGTACTCATGCAACACAGGCAGTAGGTGTTAACTAGTAATGTGACATGCCCAAACAAGGTAACAAATTTTTATGTTATAGATCACAGCCTTCTAAGTCTTTATGAAATTAGGAGGTTACTGTAGACAGTAACAATGCATCTTGGTCCGCTGTGCTTTAGTCACGCCTGCAAACATCTGCTTTTGTTTTGTGCTGCCATTTGAAGGCAAGAACAAATATTTCCATTTGCTCAAAAATGTTGACAGGTGAATCAGCGTTTCAGCATTCAAGTAGGTCAGCCCATGTTGCATTCTTCAGCATAGCAACACAACACTCCCAAATGATAAAATATTGTCTAATAGAAATCTGAACTGATACAAGCATCTATCTGTTTTCTGCAGAAGAAAAGCTGCTTTAATTTGAAGCTGTCCCTCCTCCATCTATAAGAAAAACATGAAGTACTACAAATCAATTCTTTTTGCCTATCCTCTACATCCCAGTCAATAACTGGGCAAACACAAGAAGTAAGGACAAGTGCGTGCCTGTTCACAGGCAGCACAAGTGACAGCAGATTTAAAGGGACATCATGAGCTTCAAATACAGTCAAGGAAAAGCAAAAAGAAGAATAAAAGCTATTTCAGGGACTATGAACATCCTGGAGCTTCCCCTACCAATTTAGGGAGGCATAACCAAGCCATTTTCTGTTTCTTGGAATATTTTCTCTCCCATGTTTGTGTTTGAAAACTCATGCCCCTAAGTCTCAATGTTCTACATTATCTGTACACAGAAATACTTGTCAGTGGGAAAAGTAAGTAAAGCAAAGTTGGCACATCTCACCCGCCTTGTTTGCAATAACCCCGGGTAGCACTTCTAGTGATAGGGAGCTGGATATTTTCAGGAAGGGTTTATCAAACAAATGCTCGTCCCTGAAAACAATAAAGATAAATCGAAATTGTATTTCTACCAAGAAATCAATACATGATTTACACCAAAAAAAAATACTACTAGTTTCTCTTTTTAGAATATGTTACTCTGTCACAGTTTGGTGACACCATATATCTACTGTGGAGTTTCCTCCAAGGAAAGAAAATAATTTTTTAAGATTGCAGACACAGACCTTGAGTACTTACATAGCTCAAGCAGCAAGGTGTGCTTTTCTGGAATGAGAAGAGCCAAATTCTTTTTCAAGAAAAACTGAGCAAATTCAGTATTTAATTAAAATACAATATTGCAATTTAAAAAAAAAAAACCCTCTAGTGTCCTGTGTCTAGTCTAGGATGTTATTTATGAATTAGATCAAACAAGGTATTTGTACACAGCCTCGAGCATTAATTTATAGTGTAACCAGCCTGAAATCTGTTTTTTTGGCATTGTGGAGAATAGGCTTCATTCATCTTTATGTGCAAGCAATCTGGTTATTCAGCAAAAACTATACATATGCTTAAAGCTAAATATACCTGAAAATATCCTTGCAGATGGAACAGTCCATAATCATAATTGTGGCGGATACGATGGAAGAAAAACCCTACAACCTCTTAAAGCAATATTAGCAGAGGAAACTGATGTGGATTTGTCCAACAATGGAGAAAGAAAAGCAAAATCTCTTATTATATTATACCACCTCCCCATTAGCAGCATGTTCCCGTGTGGTGGTTTTATTTGCCTCTGACCCTTAACAAATGTGATTCAATAGATTCAGACCTTCTCTGCCACACTTCATAAAACCTGCAAAGCGACAAATGGATCAGAACTGACCGGAGAGAAGAGGGAGGGCTGAGCCTCTAAATGTAAAACAATGGTCATAAAAGCCCACACTTAAGTAAATTTTTTTTCTCTACTAAAAAAAAAAAAAAAAAAAAAAAAAAAAAAA
>WKFP01014254.1:697776-710939 GCA_011057875.1 Pterocles orientalis
AAATTTTTTTTTCTTAAAAAAAAAAAAAAAAAAAAAAAGAAGCAATCGATTACAATAAGTTCTTTTTTCTATTTTTAGAACACTTCAGATTAACAAAAAAAAAAAGAAACACCAACCCTGAGAAACCCTTCAAACACATGCTTACGATAAAATTCGAACTCTGATCTATGTATACACATAGTTCCACTGTGACACTTTCTTTAGAAAAGGAAGAAAGGCAGTGACTGCTCTTGGCAGCATTAAAATTTTGGCCAAACATGTGAGTGGGAGACTTGATCCTGGCCACCGACACTAGCTTTCTAACTCTCAGAAATTAAAGGGAAGAAGGAGTCTAGCTGAAGCAATAGTGAATATAATCACTGATATTCTTTCTCTCAGTCTTTCCCCAAATCACAGATCCTCTCTCTTCCAAATGTTCATTTCCAGCACATGCCAAATAACCCAAAGCACAGTATTACACCATGTGTGCTCCCACATGCTGTTGATAACACACTGGTAAACACAATAGGCAGCTATTATCATACCATGAATTTCTGCCGCCTTGAACATGAACTCTCGCACAAAGCTCAACAGGAAAGCTGGAGAATAAAGATCTCCTGAAATTTCAGATAAAAGAACCAACCCCCCACATCCCATCTTCAAACACATTTTTTTTTCCAACCAGGACTCCTGTCAAATACTTATCTACATAGAATCATAGAATGGTTTGGGTTGGAAGGGACCTTAAAGATCACCAAGTTCCACTCCCTGCCATGGGCACGGACATCTCCCACTAGCCCAGGTTGCTCAAAGCCTCATCCAGCCTGGCCTTGAACCCCTCCAGGGATGGGGCATCCACATCATCCATACAGGGACTCACCGAGACATTTCAACTCCAATCACATTTAAGGTCAGCCACCCTGAGATCATTCTTTTAAACTTTCTGACCAACCACACGTTAGTTTTATCACACGAACAGGCTTCATTGCTCTATCTGTTCCAGTCACTATATTCATCAAAGAGTTGCTCTTATTAATTTTTTTAGCAGTTTGTTTTTTTCTTTCCTATAGGTCACTTAACAGTAATTTAGAGACTCAAAATGTCGTATATGACCATCAGGTTGTCACACTGCACCAGAGTGTGAGCATTTAAAATGCTCCTGGCAGCTCTCACTTCCATCCAGGTGATTCTAGCTATGACACAGAGATAGATTTCTTCAATATTTACAAATTGATGTATACTGTAATCAAAAAAAGCATGGATGAAAAGGTTCAGAAGCTGTTTTTCCAAGCAGGAGTTGGCAATGCTTGCACTAGAAAATAATGATAGCATTCCTTTGAGGTTTTTTTGCTTAGGTTTTGCTCGTCTTCCTCCCTAACTCCTTTTCCTTCACTCATGGCAGTGGAACATATGGCACAGAACACTCACCTCCTTTCTGAAAGAAAAGATACGATAAGGCGACACATCAGTTACTAATTTTAATTCAGTTGTTTTTATTGTGTCTTGAGAACACCAAAAAAGCTTGTTTTTTCTGTTCAACTATGAGTCTCTGTAGAAAACTGACTAAACAGTGACACCATGGGGTGTCTTGCCTATCCGTGCTAATTAATTTTCACTCACGATTACATAGTGTGTTAAGCATTTCAACTGCTACCCCTGAGCAATCAATCGGGGAAAAAAGTGCCTTTTTCACCGGCCACATGATTAAACACTCAAGATTATTTAATAATTAGAATATAATTGTCATGTCAGTCAAACAGCACAGCTTGTTTGCTCTTCCACAGTTGTACTGGACCATCATGGGCAAGACCATAAACAACAACCCAGCGTGGATCTGGATCCCAGGGTTTCACTAAGAAGCAAAGAGATCAGAGCTGGTGCCCTGGATGAGAAGCAAGAACCTGTGGGGTGGTGCTGAGGAAGCAGCGACCCTGTTACAGCATCACATGTTCAAATTACAGCTTGTTTTAAGCAGAAGTGCTTTGCCTTCTGTCAGCAATTATTTCAATGTTTTCATGATCGTGGCCCTTGCTGCAGCCTCTCTGTGTTACCTGGCTGGCACAAAAAAGAGTGTGAAACTGGCTTCCAGGGCTGTTTCCAGTGGGTGACGGGTAGCCAGACTGGCAGCTCCTACGCTACCCTGATTTAGGAGATACAGCTACGAGATGAACAAAGCACATCTGGCCAGCTGCCAGTCACCGTGACAGACCAATACTGTGCTGCTCGATATGAATAACAGCTCTGATCTCCTCTGTTTGCAAACTGTTCTTCATGTAAGTTTGCAATTCCCCTGATTTTCACTATTGGTACATTAGGAGACACCAACCCCTAAATAGAAACTTCTCTCTCAAGAGTCCAGCTTACTCTCGGAGTGAGAACATTT
The DNA here is from genome assembly GCA_011057875.1 of Pterocles orientalis. NCBI lineage: Eukaryota > Metazoa > Chordata > Aves > Pterocliformes > Pteroclidae > Pterocles > Pterocles orientalis. The sequence goes on from WKFP01014254.1 coordinate 700,139, forward strand.
GACCAGGCCATTACTGTCCAGATGCAAGGTTAAGGAGTTCAAGCACAGCGTAAATGAAGACTAAGAATCCTATTGTAGAAAATCCTGCTCCCCGGGCAGAAAGCTGGCCCTGCTTTAGGCACACACAGAGCAAACCTGTACCCTGGAGACCAAGCAGCCATCAGCTCTGACACGCTCAATTTCCAATTACCACCACTACAAATGGGATCGTACCCTCCAGAAGGACTGAACAGAAGCATATATTGTATACACCAGGCAATGACACCTTCCTAATGACTTAATATTTTCGCTGAGGTGTCAGTGGGTCCCTGTATTGAGGAATTCCATGCTCAGGTTCTTACTTTTACATAGACATTGTAAAAAAAACTGTTCTATGGCTGCCTCAACCAATACTTTGCAAAATAGCAAAATAACACTGAATGCAAATTCAGCTGAAATGCTGAAATGGATTTAACTTCAGAGACAGCAAGGTTGTAAAGTGATCTTTAAAATGCTGGTGACAGACATGCAAATGGAGATACATTTGTTTTCCTGTATATTTTTTAAGCACAAATTATTTGCATTCATTCTCACTTTTAGGGGAAAAAAATAATAGAGTTAGAAATGGAGTTTTAGGAACAGACATGAAAAGATACTTCTGGAGATGGAGACAAAAGTACAGATTAAGTTCTACATTTTTTAAAACAGTTTTGAGAACCACATTTATGTCCAACCCATTAATTTAAAGGTCTGTTATAATTACAGCTTTGCCTGCAAGCTTGATGATGTCTCTGATAGAATTCATGAGTCCAGAACCACATTAATATTTATTATTTTGATTTTAGTCATATGGATGAATCCCAAGTCAAGACTTAGGACCACATTGCACTTGGCATTGCATGGACTAACATGACCTACACTCTCTTACTAACAGACATCTAAGCATGCTTAAAACAATAAAATTGCTAAGAGATAAAGTCAAATATAAAACATAAGCAGACTGCACATAGTGGGGTTTTTTAGTATAGCCAACAGTTTCTCTCATTGTTCCTGGTCAGTATTTTTTTCCATTTCAATGGAATTTTCAGTTGTCACTTGCTTAGGTGATAAAAAAGGGGTGTTTTTCCACAGGCTTAACATCCTTCAGAGACACTTCATGTGGTACGTCTTGTCGAATTCTCACTTTAACAAGCCAGACAACTGTCTTCCAACAACTTCAAGCTCAGCCAGTACCTAAAGCATGCTTCCATACGTCTGACCTTGCGCTGCTGAAGCGAATGGGAAGCGTGGTAAAGACTTCAGTGGACTTCAGATTTCGTATGCTGTTCTAGAGGTCACCTTGCATCACTCAATTCAAATAAACTTGGGAAATTATCAGGTCCAGTTGAGCACTTCAAATCTGGACTCTAACGATAAGAAAAATGATCCCTGCTTTGGCCACACATCAAGAAGGATGGTTTTGTGCAACTGAGCCATTTCAACTGCAGCAGCTAAGCTGTGCAAACAGTGAAATACATTCATGAATGCCATCAATGAACATAGCCAACATGGAAAGAAAACAGGACATCGATGCTACACGGTATCTTCCAGATTTCCATGCATTTGAAACACACTCCCTTCTGGGAGTTGCTTGGATAACCTCAACTTTTGAGAGACAAACATAAGATATCTCAGATCACCTCCTTGAAACCAGATGCATTCAGGAGGTCACAAGCTGGGTATCCCAAAAAGGAAAGCACTCTAAACAACTTTTTGAGATGTACATCATTGTGCTTTAGATGAGGAAGAGAAAGAGACAATACTATTGCAGAAAAGTTGTGTTAACACTTTTATAAACGAGGTTCATTCAAGTCATCCAAAAAAAAAAAACAAAAAAAAACATTATGTGCCCTAAGGAAATTAATTTAGCACACTGGTCTTGATCTGTCTGGAAGAACCCACTTGTTTTGGGTGAACATCTCTAGACACAATGCCCTGGGTTATTATTTGTTTTCTAAAACAACCCTTAACTGTGTTTTTCTGAAACTTGTGTCTCCTTAGATTTCTCAGGGTGACACAGTACTGAGACACATCATGTCTGATCACATCAGTCAGGCTGCATTAAGCGGTGTCAGTAATGACTGCCAATGGGACTGATGTAACTGGGTGCGACACACCATCCCGCTGTTTCCTTGTCTGTGAAATATGAGATGGATGTGGGGGCAAGGAGAAGAGGAAAAAAGAAAAACCACAAAAATTTCATACCAAATCTGTTCCTGTGCTCCCTCCCAAAACCAAAATTGATTGAATATCCTTTATTATGTTAGGGACTAAAATAACAGTAGTGAGGTATGAGATACCTCTGCAGCCAGCTGTGCAGATGTCTGTGTTGTACTGGGCTCATCTTTTTAAAGAAAAAATACAAAAACTGCAGGATGGAGTCTGAAGAGTTTTGCACGTAAGGAAGTACTGCTTATTCAAAACCCTGCATGGCCGCCCTTTGACACTTCTAGAAGAATGCTCTCTTATTTAATTACTATGTAGATGTGAACATAGCAGGTGAAACAAAACAGCACAACACTTGGAACACTTCTGTAAAAACATCAGTGGGTGCTAAAGTCTTCTGGTTACTGTTTTATAATTAAGTATTTTAACATTATTAACACGCCAGTCACTAACTCTAAGAACTCTTCCTGTGGCCATCTGATTCTCTTGGCACTGGCTCAGGACCATCAAAGGCGTTTACCTTCCCTTGGTGACTGACAGGGGATTACGAGCCGAGTGTGCCCAGGCTGCAGAGCAGGGGCCAGGAAAGCCTGCAGTAACAGACCTCTAAAAGCCTCCGTCTTTCAGTACTAATATAGCTTAAATCTCATCTGTGAGCTTATCTTCAGCAATGCCAATGTGACAGAAGCCAGCATACTACTTGCCATGGATGCATCCTCCCTAACTCTCAAAAAAATAAGCAGTCATGAGAATCCAACCCAAATCAAACCCTGGAAAGCAGCTAGAACAGCAAGACTTTCGTATGGTTCACAGCAGAAAAAATCAGCGTCTTTCAAAGCAGGTCACCTTCTAAAATCCCACATGAAACTAAGGCAAAAAAATACGAGTAGTAACAAGCACAGAAGGGCCATTTATCCTTTTAACTTCCTATTTTTTTTTCCTGGCCAGTTGGAGAATTTTCACAGCCAAATCCTCAGAAAAAGCGAGCTGTATATGAGCTGCCACACTGCTACTACCAATATAAAGCAGTCGTCTTCAATTGGCAGAGTCACATCTTGAACATCAATCCATGGCTCCTCATCTTCCATCTTTGCTTCTCTGCTGAAATCACATGAGGCATGTTTCAATCCTTTGTACTGCCAATACTTGAAACCGGAGTTACCAAATATTCTGTGTAGGCTGACACCCACCGGATCACAAGAATTAACACGTGTCTGTCTTCTGCAGCAAAAGGAAACACATGCAATCAAATGGCTGTACTCAATGGAACTTACCCTGTGAGGGTTCAGACGAAAAACCCACAAGTATTGCTTACTATCATATATTGATTGTACATATATCCAGCTTTGCCTTCTGCTTTTTTTTTTCTTTTTTCTTTTTTTAAGTAATAAGAGCCAGCAAAGCACCTCTGGGTGTGATACTGCCCAGTGCATGGAAAACAGAGTGCAGCCCTGTCATGCCAGGTAAATTACCCCCTATTAATTAAATCCATTACACGCAGCAGGAATTACATACCATGCAATTCTGGGGAAGTATAGTAGTCTTTTTTTTTTTTTTCCCCCAGTTACCTCAACAGTTCAGAACATTGTGACCTACCAAAACAATCTAGTGGCCACGCAGCAGAGGAGAGCAAATGTGCCTCGCAAGGGCTGGAGGAAGCCAGAGTCCCACATGCAGCAAACACACACACAGACAAATGCACAACATGTTCAAAGCCAACATATTGATCCTTGGTAACCCATCCTACAGCATGTCCTCTGCCAAGTGCTCAATCCTGGATTAGTTTTAGCTAATAGCCCAGCTGCAGGGGTAGATACTCTTGCCAGGAAAGCCGTAAGCTCATACGGCAGTGCGATGTGCAGGGAGGGGGAGATGATTGTTTGAATTAAACAGATCTTTGCTCTGTTTACAGTAAAACAGCCGACAAGATTTTTGCCCTGTATACAAATGACGGTGTGCAGGTCTTTCAGCTCATTTTGTGGTTCAGTAGGAACTTGACCATATCTAAGCAACAGCTGAAAAAAAAAGCTTTTAAGTTTGCTCACTGTGGAAATAAAATAGACTGAAATATTTCTTTGTATATGCACAAAAATGAATCTTTTAAAAAAAGATTAATTTATATTAATTAATTTATATTTTTTAAAAAAAAGTTTTCACGTTCACACATGTGGACACATCTATTCCAGACTACACACACGAAGGTGTTTAAGGACCTTGATCACTCTGAGCTTTCACCTCAAAGGCTAGCATGAGAAGCAGAAGAAAAATAATTGTCCAGGTAATGTTTGAGAGTCACACAGGTACGTTTGAAGGTCTATGACTGTCCTTAAACTCCATTTCTAAATGCATCCACGTGTTCTGATAAAAATCAGCCCTCAATGTAAAATAGGGAGTGCATTTTTGCTTCATTTCAGCCTTATCTCCAAAGGTCATCTCTCCCCCAATGCATTTTTCTTATAACAGAAAAGAGGCTTTATTTTCCATTATGTTGCCTCAGTACATTGCGTGAGTCAAATTAATTTGTGTGTCCATTTAAAAAAAAAAGTTTTCTGAAGCCTAGAGCCCCATACAAGAGGGTGTGTATAAATTAACTGTCTTCAGAAGGAAATTATGCAAATATTGAGACTGGGAACTCTGTACGCAAACTTTAGTATTAAAGAGCGGAACAGAATGAAGAGCATAAGCCTACAGGTAGAAATATAATTTCCTACAAATGGTTCTGTATCTCATGCAGAAGAGTTGCATTTGCCACTTTTCCAACTTACACTCTGCTGAATAGAAGTGCAATTCCAGGGTACTGCTCACTGGACTTGTGGTAGGTAAAAAATTTCTAACTTTAATCAAACCTTAATTCTAATTTCTAATTAAGACTCTGCTTTCCAATTTTACAACCAGCCTTGGAGAAACAGAGTTTTTAAGCCTGTTTGAATACCTAGTTCCAGTGACACTCACCAGACACCATTTCTGAGACGTAACAATCCTTGCTGTTTTCAAGACCTTTTTCCTGTCCAGAACAGTCACAAGGCTGCACAAAATAGTGCCAGGTACCAACACATTAGACAGCGATAAGGTCATGAGGTCTAAGAATTTATTTGCTATATCTTCTTCTCCAGCATCATTCAGGACTCAGCCAATGCTAGCCATGTTTTCTAAATGCTTCTCCAGAATTTTAAAACAAACAGCCAAGCCACAAAGAAATGAAGAAAAATCGTCTCCTTTGGACAAGTGCAATAGAGTCGTGTTCTCTTTCAGGACCCTGAGCAAACTCATCGTTTACTTTGCTATTCTTTGCACAACTGCCAATGCAAGTTTGAAACAAGATCTTGAGTAAACACCTTTCTCTCGGGAAACTAATCTGCAACCAAGACGTGGTGTATCTTCAAGGTAGGGTGAAACCAAGTGAGTGAAACCTACAGTGCCCTACTCCTTCACTCAAAGGCATCTCACCAGGTTGCTCAGGCTGCTGTATCAAAGAGCATATACACACTCTACCAAACATAAACCTACAGCAATTCTTGGAGCAACAGAAGGAAAACACAAGACTGTGATCCACAGTCTCCTTTCTGGTGATGTGTTAGCTGAGCCATCCATGTTTTGTTCCAGGTATTCTCTGTTCCCAAACACTGAACTAGATTTCCAACACTTCTAATAGCACCCAGGTGAGATATACTGATGAGATATATCTATCAGCATCCCTAATTTGCTACAGACCTAGAGTGTTCTTGATCACATGCAGAGCACAAAAGAAACTATCAGCCCTGTCCACAGCACATAATGGTCTAAAGAAAGATTTGAACATCTTTAACAGTAGACCAGAACTTACTAGAAAGCAAACTCCTTGCCACTACTACGTATTTTATAAATAAAATTATGAAAAACTAATCAGCAATGACACCTTGATGTCCAACTACGAACGATGAACACCAACAGAGCTGAGATGTCTGCCTGGAAGCTATCTTCTAACCAAGATGACAGCAGCAAAAAAAAAAATACATTCAAGAGCTTGGCATCTGAGTCTTGCAGCTGTCAGAGCACAGAGTGGCCACAGGTGTTACATCCAACCCTGAAATCCACTCGGGAGGGAAAAGGCAAATGAGAGTACAAATGCTACCAGCAAACCAGGGAGAACAGGGCAGGCATAAAAACCTTTCAATTGCCAATGCAGCAGCATAGATGTCTTCTGACTGTATTTGTTTTATGACCTAGAAATGGCCCTCAAATTGGTAATCTTAACCTTTTGAGCATGTGCCTTCAATACAGGTAAGTCAGCACCTGCCAAAGAGTCTTAAAAATAAAAGCAGGGGGTGAGACATAAATATACATATTAATATAACTATATGTAAAATAATAAATATAAATACATATAATGAGAGGATTAAATGACTGAGGGGAGAACACAGAGCAGCTTGCTTCTTTCCTCAATGATTGCTCAGTGATCTGGAGGTGCACCCATTTCTATCCATCTTTCCTCTCACTCTGGTCAGGCCTGTGGTCAGCTGTCATTTCTCATTACATGAGCCATCCATGCAGGATGCTAATTCTCCAAGTGTCACCCTTACAACTGTACTCACATCCTCTATAGTGCTGTGTAAATATATACATGAAAACTAGTAATATTAGAGGTGACTCTATGAAATGGTCAAGGAACTCGTCAACTTTCTGCAGTCACAGAATTACGGTACTGGATCAAGAAAGGTCACTCCTAGTGAACCCGAGTAAAGTCATTCACTCCTTTTTCCCTTCCTCCTTCCAAAATACACCTACAGGTGCGTTGGAAAAAAATGGGAAAGTTATTACAATGGTGCAGTTCTGCAATGCACAGAAATCAAACAGACTTGCCCTCACAGCCAAAGGAAGATGCAAGTCTCAGCTACCCTCCTATAAGCTGCTTAATCACTCCAGGAATGGAACCCACCATTATCTCATCTCTATGCATATTTCAACTCCCTCTTTTTAAAAATATACATGAACATAACAGAGCAATAAAAGACTATTTCTCATGAAAAATACATTAATAACAATGGAACGCACTTCCATCTCGTGGAATTTCAATTAAAAAAATATTCCTTGTTTTTCCTACAACATACTGAACATGGATTTTTAAAAATGTTATCAAATCCAAATGTGTTGATAGCCAGCTTTTTCCCCCTTTCCACTTGTTCCCTTTATTTATAAATACATCTGTAATATTCAAGTATATACACAATACTAACAGACTCAATTCCTTAATCCACACAAATTCTGAAAAATTAGCTATATCCCTTCCTGTTATTTCCTATTCAACTTAAAAAAAAAAAAAAAAAAAAGAAACATTTGCCCCAAACAAAACAGCTGGACCTAAATTCTTCCAGGTAATCTTCTGAAAATGCAAGAAATCAGTTTCTGTGTAACCACAATGGTTAGATCATAGATAGTCTTTTAGGTATATGAAAGAGGACATGGTTTAAGTGCCTTAGTTTTTAACTATAGCATATTCAAACTACTAAGGTGGACAAGAGATCTATGTGAGCCCTTACAAGTGTAAAAGCAAAACACAGATTAATCTCATGCAGAATTTTCTACATCTACTTTAAAAAAAAAGAAAGAAACTAATTGCCTTAACGGGGAATTGCAATTGTGAAAACCCTTAGACACCATATTGTAAATACTCTATCTTAAAAGCAGAAGCATTGTTGTAGGTTGTTGTACGGGTGAGTAGTTCATGCAACTTAAAGATTACAATAACTGAGAAACAGTTTCACCCCTTAAAGAAAAGTGGAACACTGAGATATTAGCTTTTATAAAATGCAGTGTCTGATTTGAAACAAATAAAACCACTACACTTAAAAAATATTATGAATGTACAACAGAGAGGCTTGTTTTCATTTGGGTAACCTTTGGTAAGATCTAACCTAAGTAAGTGACACAGATGGGTTTTTTGTTCACTCGTGTAGGTAATTATTCTTCCATGTATCCATTTATTTTAATGGCAGCTGCACAAGCCAGCCACTCCTGAAGTTTATTCCTCCCTGAAAACTTTCAGTTGTATTTCCTGACAGCAGATGACTTTATTTAACAAAGTTTAATTTCCTTGATGACCTGTACTCAATTAAGATCTATGGTATTAGATAGGAGGGGTACCTCAATATAATATAAAAAAAAATTATTAAGCCACTTTGCAGTGACACTAACAGCAACCGTATAATTTTTCCATATCATGGAATTTGATTAAATACCAATTATGGTCAGATACTGAATTTACTCGAGTTGGATGGGAGCTTTGTTACTTGAATTCAGAAGATTAAGACAATGCCATGAATGCAATTTGAGTCTTAAAGTTCATTTGATAAGCCATTTACTGCTGCGCTCAAGATTTTTAGGAGTCTGAAAATGTGCCCAGTGTTTTGAAGCTGTAGAGGAGCCTCTTCCCACTTGAAGCTTGGGTAGGTAGCTGCTTCAGATTTTGTGTACGCCTGCCGTATTTGCTGAAGATAAACAACTCTCTAGTCAGGCTTTGTCTTTATGAGCCATGACTAAACACTATGCTCAGTTTCAATTTACCAGATGAAGGCCCTAAAAATGCATTTTTCAAATTAGTTTTTTCCTTGTTAACATTTTCATTTGTATTCTGATGTGAGTGAAATTCATCAGCTGAAAGACTTCTAAACTATGTAAACTCAGGTAACGAGGCACATAGTAGGGAGGGAAAAAAAGATGAACAGTAAGCCAAAGGACATGCGAGCTACCATATAGCATCTGGGAGAGTGTTCAGGTACTCTCTGTGTTGAAGGACCTACTGGGATAGGTCCTTCAGCAATTCAGCATGACACAGTACGGTCAGATTGCAAAAGCTATTCCATTCTATTGTCAGAAACTGAAACCACTAAAGTTCCTAAAACGAAGACCAAAGGCTACCATAAAGTTTGCTGGATTACAGATTAACCATCAGTTTCCAGCCTGCACATCAAGAACATTTCACTAGGTGAAACCCAATTGTACCAATCATAGAATCATTAGGGTTGGTAAAGGCCTCAAGGATCATCAAGTCCAACTGTCAAGCCCAACACTACCTAACGCACCAAACCATGTCCCTAAGCACCACATCTACATGTTTCTTGAACACCTCCAGGGATGGTGACTCCACCACTTCCCTGGGCAGCCTGTTCCAATGCCTGATCACTCTTTCAGTGAAGAATTTTTTTCTAATATCCAGCCTAAACCTGGTGCAACTTGAGGCCATTTCCTCTTGTCCCATCACTTGTTACTTTAGAGAAGAGGCCAGCACCCACCTCACGCAGTTGTAGAGAGTGATAAGGTCTCCTCTCAGCCTCCTCTTCTCCAGACTAAACACCCCCAGCTCCCTCAGCCACTCCTCGTCAGACCTGTGCTCCAGACCCTTGCCCAACTCCGTTGCCCTTCTCTGGACCTGCTCCAGCACCTCAATGTCCTTCTTGTGGGGAGGGGCCCAAAGCTGAACACAGGATTCAAGGTGCGGCCTCACCAGTGCTGAGTACAGGGGTACGATAAGTTCCCTAGTCCTGCTGGCCACACTATTGCTGACGCAGGCTGTCTAATTTGCTCACTCTTGATGCCCCTAGGTTTCCTTAAAAAACTTGCAGTCAGCTAAGGCTGAGTCCACAATTGCTTTTGTTTGTTTGTTTGTTTGACATCCACTATAAACAAAACAATTTAGTTTGGAACAATCTCATGTTTCAGTTTTTCCTCACACAAGACAAGTGAAAAAGAATATTTACATTTGGTATGAAATGTTCCACTTGATCAAACATAAAATATAAGGACAGCTTTGAATGTAATCATCTGGATGAAGGAAACTGTCATACACAATATCGTAGAAGTACATTATTCCTGATCATTTCTCCTCTCTAAACGTCTGCTAAACATTTAACGTGACAAGCATCTTATTTGCTATATACAGAAAAGGTTTCCAAGCAACCTCTTGGCTTCTTTGAAGAGAAGCCTTGAAAGAGCTCATAAGCCTCAGACTACCTGCATTCACCTCAGGCATGGGAGAGCGTAAGGAAACCTACAGCTATTCACCACCCCCACAGACATGGCAGGCATGACAATCACAGCTTGGGCTACGGAGTGATTTTGAAGTTACTGAAGACAAAAAAAAAGGTTCTATTTTGCATCCGCTTTTTCAAAACTATAGAACCTTCCCCAATATAATCAACATCTCCAATCCACTGTGTTTTCATGAACCCTTAACACACTGTGAGTATACTGGCACGCAAAGTCCAAGCTCTTTTAAACCATGACTAACTTCATGTGTGTCAAAATTTCTTCACATGCAACGGAGGAGGCAGTAGAAAGTTATTTTTAAGGTGATACTAGGTAACAAAGATGCATAGGAAAACTAGTAAAAAAACCCCAAAATACAATAAACCTTTCCAGGCATGGGAAAGTTCTTATAATTTTTTTTTTACCAAATCCAAAAGTTTTGCACCTGTGCCTTTCCCGTACAACATCTCCCAAATCCCACACTCCTTCCCCTCTCAAGCACTCTGCTGCCTTCCCTCTCCCTTTCTCTGCCTTTGCTCCCAAGTGCCTGTCCTTTATTACCTCTTGATCCTTACTCAGTTTCTTATTTCTCACCTGGTATCATCTCTAGAGAAGT
>WKFP01014254.1:710959-738300 GCA_011057875.1 Pterocles orientalis
AAGCCCAACACTACCTAACGCACCAAACCATGTCCCTAAGCACCACATCTACATGTTTCTTGAACACCTCCAGGGATGGTGACTCCACCACTTCCCTGGGCAGCCTGTTCCAATGCCTGATCACTCTTTCAGTGAAGAATTTTTTTCTAATATCCAGCCTAAACCTCCCCTGGTGCAACTTGAGGCCATTTCCTCTTGTCCCATCACTTGTTACTTTAGAGAAGAGGCCAGCACCCACCTCACAACCTCCTTTCACGCAGTTGTAGAGAGTGATAAGGTCTCCTCTCAGCCTCCTCTTCTCCAGACTAAACACCCCCAGCTCCCTCAGCCACTCCTCGTCAGACCTGTGCTCCAGACCCTTGCCCAGCTCCGTTGCCCTTCTCTGGACCTGCTCCAGAACCTCAATGTCCTTCTTGTGGGGAGGGGCCCAAAGCTGAACACAGGATTCAAGGTGCGGCCTCACCAGTGCTCAGTACAGGGGTACGATAAGTTCCCTAGTCCTGCTGGCCACACTATTGCTGACACAGGCTGTCTAATTTGCTCACTCTTGATGCCCCTAGGTTTCATTAAAAAACTTGCAGTCAGATTAGGCTGAGTCCACAATTCCTTTTGTTTGTTTGTTTGTTTGACATCCACTATAAACAAAACAATTTAGTTTGGAACAACCTCATGTTTCAGTTTTTCCTCACACAAGACAAGTGAAAAAGAATATTTACATTTGGTATGAAATGTTCCACTTGATCAAACATAAAATATAAGGACAGCTTTGAATGTAATCATCTGGATGAAGGAAACTGTCATACACAATATCGTAGAAGTACATTATTCCTGATCATTTCTCCTCTCTAAACGTCTGCTAAACATTTAACGTGACAAACATCTTATTTGCTATATACAGAAAAGGTTTCCAAGCAACCTCTTGGCTTCTTTGAAGAGAAGCCTTGAAAGAGCTCATAAGCCTCAGACTACCTGCATTCACCTCAGGCATGGGAGAGCGTCAGGAAACCTACAGCTATTCACCACCCCCACAGACATGGCAGGCATGACAATCACAACTCGGGCTACGGAATGATTTTGAAGCTACTGAAGACGAAAAAAAAATGTTCTATTTTGTATCTGCTTTTTCCAAACTACAGAACCTTCCCCAATACAATCAACATCTCCAATCCACTGTGTTTTCATAAACTCTTAACACACTGTGAGTATACTGGCACACAAAGTCCAAGCTCTTTTAAACCATGACTAACTTCATGTGTGTCAAAATTTCTTCACATGCAACGGAGGAGGCAGTAGAAAGTTATTTTTAAGGTGATACTAGGTAACAAAGATGCATAGGAAAACTAGTAAAATAAACCCAAAATACAATAAACCTTTCCAGGCATGGGAAAGTTCTTATAAGTTTTTTTTTACCAAATCCAAAAGTTTTGCACCTGTGCCTTTCCCATACAACATCTCCCAAATCCCACACTCCTTCTCCTCTCAAGCACTCTGCTGCCTTCCCTCTCCCTTTCTCTGCCTTTGCTCCCAAGTGCCTGTCCTTTATTACCTCTTGATCCTTACTCAGTTTCTTATTTCTCACCTGGTATCATCTCTAGAGAAGTCTTTCCTCCACCAGATGAGCTTTCCAATATACAGTTCCATAAATTGTGTTTCTCCAGCATCTCCTTGGGGAAAACCTGCCTAATCTTCAACTAAACACAGAGAAACTGAAGTTTTTCTGTAACCTGCAATGGGGATTACTATAATACTGTGCCCACTTTTTACTTCTTGGAACTTAGTTCTACCAAGGCAAACCCAGAGGAAAAAAAAAAAATTAAGATTTTCCTATGAACTAGAGCTTGAAAATGCAAGAAATATCCTTGTCCAAATCAACCAGGACAGTGGTTTTGCTTGGCTCACAGGTTCCCATGTCCGCACACAAAACCCCACAAGTTTCCATTTAGCATTTGCTGTGGGCACAAAGGACAGGCGTGCTGGGCTCTTGGCAGGACCAGAGCCAAGCTCCATTACAAGAGACTAGAGTTCTGCTACACAGAAAACACCTGGACGAAGACCTGAAATCCCCAGGACCTACACAATTAACACACACAATTAATATTAACATTCGCATTTGTACATCTTCTGAAGTACTATTTGTTTCCTTTCATACCAAGTTTCAGTGAGAGACTTGATATTTGATGATTTACCCATAGAGAATTCTCCAAGTGTAAGATCCCCTATGTGCAAATTTGTTTACCATGAGGAACTCATTTATTTCAGGGCAGAATTATTGATAGCTTCCAAAACCAAATAGAATTTCTGACTTAATAAAGAGATTATGTATCTATTGGATTTATGAGGTTATAGAAAATATTAAACTCATGAGAACTTAACTTCCAGTGGCTCATAAGTGTTATTTCCAACTGCTAAGTTAATGTCTTATGGTATCATTATGCAACTTTTTCAATCCCATTGGAGAATTTCATCTATTCTCACTTCTTGAATAAATAGCCTGAAACGATGTACTCCCAAACTGTTCTGGTTGAAAATCTTGTGACACCCTGTTGAGAACCATAGTTAGATTATTATTTCTTGCAAATACAAATATTTGCTTCCTGAAACATCCAAGGACGACACATTACTGAACAGCTGTTACTTATTCATCTTTCAGCTGTCTTATTAAACCTTTTAAGAAGTTATTTTCAAAAGACAGACAACTGAAAATGGAGTATTACCTGCCATCTTACTGTAAAGCTTAAACTTATGAAGAGTACAGGGATGGTTAGTTAATCTTTATTTAAAATACGACTGACCCTTCTTCAGTATTTGTGTCATGTCATAGCAAGCAAATGCAACGAGGATCTTCACACACAGGAGGTGCCCTCTTATGGCAGCACCAATGGTCATGTCATAACCCTTTCTCTTACTGCACAAGGAAATGCTCCACTTTGGAATGATGCACACAATTAAAAAGAAAAAAAAATATTAAAAAACAACTAAAATTCTGACTCAGTTTGGAGACAGACCTTCAGTCAGCAGGAGAGTTTTCTTTCTTTTAACTGCTGAAGTAGTTCTGGCCCCCAGAACAGATGCTAAAAGATTAGTGATGAGTTATGCTTCCTTAAAAATGGATTATTCTTTCTGCTGGACTCTTCCAAATTTGAGGGCTCATGTGACTATGATACCCAGCTTGAATCTGCCCTCGACACCAGTGAATTCGTGCCTGGGAATCTCGGTATCTCAAGCTCTGAACCCAAATGCCACAGGCTAAGAAACTGTAATTGCAAGGGAACCAAAAGTAAACTCAGTATCTGTCATAAAAACATATCAACAGCATTAAATAACTGAAGGTTTTGGTGGAAAAATCTTAGTCTGAATGCCCAGCAATGCAAAGTAATTTCCTACCCAGGCTTAAAGACTGAGGCATTTTTTGATGAAACAGCCAAGTTCCTAATGAGAACTTGAGTATCAATATCGTTGGATCACAGAACAATTTTAGTCGGATGCGACTACGGGAAGACTTCTAGTTCAACTCCCTGCTCAGAGCAGCATCATTGAGACCAGCCAACAAATATGGGCAAACCCTAGAGAAGTCCATCCCAGAGATTTTAACTGTTGCAACAGTTTATTGTGAAATAGAAACCACAACATGCCCCTTAAGTACAATGCCCAGTCCTGCTACAACTGAAGTAAAGGGGATTTAGGCCACTGTTTTCGATGAAAACAACTTTTGTTCACTTATACAGTCAATATGAGTAACAACAAATGTTGGATTCTTCTTGCAGCAAGTAGTAAAAAAAAAATACAAAACGAGACACATTTTGCTTTCCTGTTTAATTTTTTTCTTCCCAAAAAAATATTATTATTCAAGAGATGGATTTTTTTTTCCTCATTCCCTGGGAAAAAAAAAGTCGTCATTTATAATCTGCAATCTTCATTCCTGCTATAATTGATCTAGTCACTGTTTTTCAGTTACACCATGAAAAGCCTCCATTGCAGATGACTTTCAGGAATACAGTAATTTCCCCTCTCTGAAGCTAACAAAGTTACATGCCACTGTTACTTCAAGATGATATAAATCATAATAGTTCTCATTTTAAAAAAATCTTTCATATTTAAAAGTTTTCTAATAATTCCTCCCAGACACAGAAAAATTACTGCGAGGAAGCAGATTTTCTATGCCAGTTTTTTTTTTCTACCTATGTCCATATGCCTGATTCCATTTTGAAGATACTTAATTATATTTCTAAATTACCTTTGCATTTTAGCTAATTGGTCGTGTTCTGCATGCAAGCCATACAGTTTATGAACTGTTCAAATTTTAAATCTGTTGCCCTTCTATTTTACAGAAAGCGTAAAATTTCTTTTCGTTTACAGTCCTGAGGGCATCTTGACATTTGCTTTGTAATCACAACAAGAAAACACGATGCATCATCTTTAGGTCTTTTACACCATTTCAGCATTGTGCAAAGATGGTGTATTTTAAGCAGTAGCCACATATTCCACCACCTTCAGTTTTGATTTTTACTGTTGTTTTCTACTTTTAAGGATTTTGAGCTTGTAAACATGCTGCCAAACTCAGAGATGTTATGCTGGTGCAAGCAAATGATCAACTGAAAGAATCAAATTTAAAACGGTCTCTGATTTGATGGAGAATTGAGAGAGATCGAGATAAACTGGGGAAAAAAAAAAAGGCTGCAAGGGTGCAGGGCAGGGTGCAGGGGGAACAGAACAGGTGAATGTGAGGAGCTTAAGAAAAAAAAAAAACAACTAACAAGTGAAACAGAAACTCACAGAACACGGACTCACAGGGACTGCTAAAAATCAAGTCAACAAGAAACACTCTGACTCCAGGCCCATACTTCATACGTAAATTTTACAGAAAACTCAGAAACCAACTTTCTTTAGAGTAAATATATGTCACTCTAAATTTAATTCATTCACTTCAGATCATAAAACTGAAAATTATAAAAATACCTAAAAAATAAGCCAGGAAACAGAGGAATGAGTGCAAACTCGATAAAAACTTTCCAAAAGGTACACCAGTGCCGTCACCAGTGAACTGTCCGGTTCCAACCTTGCAGCTGACTACTGCCCCACTGGTTCTTACACAAAACACAGTGCTTATCTGCAGAAAACATTAGGACTGGATATTCCATTTGTCTGTAACACAGAAATACATGTCTAACACAAACCACTGGACTACGTGTACAGAGAACAAGTTACAAATACACAGACCTACTGAGAGAAAGGAAAGAGAACAATACCTCCTGCATTGATCCCTACTTGACACCATGGGGTCAGAGACTCAAATATTTTGTTTTATTAACTGATTACGGCACTTGCGCTTTTAATTTTTTGGCATTAAAATTTCATAAGAACTTTAACCTTGACTTACTGCACATCTACAAGAGCCACACTGATCCAATCGACCATGATGGCTCTAAAAGCCTTTTAACAAACTATATGGACTATAAACCAGCCTTGACAAAGGAGCCTTCAGAGACTTTCCAATGTCGTAATGCATGCTTTGATAGGGTTTGTTGTTAATTCTTTATGACAGTCTGAAATTCCATCAGGTGTTTCCTTTTGCGAGACTTCAGAGTTAGTAAAAAGCTGTGTGAACAGGGTAAGGTGTGGCTTTTTGCGGCCAGCTTTGAAACTTCTCACAGTTGCTTTAGCTCATACCACCTCAGTTTCAGTCGACTTTCCAGTTGCATAAGTATTCCAATTTTTGCCTCTATCCATAAGCACCAACTCATGAGCTGATCCTGATTTTCTTGAGTATATTCATAGCTCATCTTTCTTCACAGCTAATAACTTAACTGCAAGAAACTTTTAGTTTAACTACTCAAAATTCACAGCGAGAGAGTTCATTCTAATTGGAGATTCAGCTCACGTGGTATTATTTCTCCTCCCAAGGCGGATTAATGTAAATCTTGAATTCAATGTGCAAATACCTACATTTTACCCAGGCAGTTTCAAATTTTTAAAATATTTGTGCAAAATTTGCTACAGTCTATTTATTCTTCATTTTTTATACTTGCTTTCCACACACATGGTCTTATGTAGAGGAAAAAGTACTTGTTTTTTCTTAACTGACAATGTAAACAATATACACAGATTAAAACTAGTGGTAATAATAGCAATCTCAACTCATCTCTAATTTGCACTTTGACTAAAAGATTTCTTAGACATCACAAACCAAGTATGGTGTATTTTGGACTTTATTATTAATATGTACAGAGTAGACTAGTCAATCTTCAAGGAAACTAAAAGGGAGGACTGTAAAAAGGCAAATATATTTTAAAACACCCTTAATACTCACCTAACAACAAGGATGTTGATACTAATCAAAACAGCTCAAAACTCCTGCATGTAAATATGTGATCTAATAAAAAATGGACAGTCCCACCACTTCATCAGGGCATATAGGCTTCATCATCATTCATGACATCATCCTTGAATTCCTCAGTCTACGTCCCCTTTAGCAGCCCAAAGGTTAAGACTATTTACACAAACCTTGCCCAGAGAACTGGTTTCACCCACACAATTCATACCCTATTAATGAAAGCAAAATGCTATGTGAGTAAAACCTTTCTTTGGCAAGATAAATAATGGAACAGAAACAAAGAGCACCTTTCTTCGTCTTCCCTACCACCCTACAGACCACCACAATTTACACACAATTCCCATAGATAACATAAACATAATATATTAAGATTATATTAATATGGCCTAAGAAATGAGTGCACTTCAGCTTTCAGAAGAAAATATGGTAATCTAATTTTCTGTAAGGTTGACAAAGAGGATACCTACCCCCCAGATCATAATCGTTCTCTTCATCTACATTTTTTTTTCTTAAAAAAAAAAAATAAAAGAAAAGGTATTTTTCATTAACTATCCCATAGCATAAAACATAGCAACATTACAAGTAGAAAATTTGTTTGTAAATGGGACTGGGAAAGGCAACTCAAAGACAAGCGGAAAGGTGAAGAGTTGAAATATCTGCTGGAGTCTTGTTTGTTTAGATTAGCAACTGATTACCACTTGCCCACATCAATTGCAATCAACAGTATTTATATTTATCCTTGGCATTTCCTTCTGAGCTATCAATCAAAACATTTCTTTCTGGTTTTCCTGTTATTGCCCACTTCTAATCTCCAAAATATGTGCATTTAGTCCCTAATTCAACAGCACTTAAACATGTCTTACTAAAAGCAAGAAATAGTGAAATAATTTAGTGAGTACCGGTGAATTTATTTTGCTGACAAAAATCTGGTCCTTTCCTTTAGAGTTTAACTGAATTGAAGCTTTATTAAGGTCAAAATTGCTCCAAACATTTGAAGAGTTGTTTTTCCAGTAAGGACCAATATTGGAAGACTATTATTCTGTATACAGCAGTCTATTATCAAACAAACCCCTAGTTCTTTCATTTCCTTAAAATATTCTTTTAACTCATAAAGCTTGAGCTGTAGATCCACCAGCTCTTCATGCCAAGTTAAAACTTGTCCACCTCTACGACCATCCTTTAGAAGTGGAAAAAAGCTAATAGGCATTATTAGTTTCTATTTACTGTAAAGATCTAACATACACATTCAGCACTTGATTCATTTGCACTTTCTGGAAGATTTCTTGGGTTTTGGTTATGCTTGATTTTGTTGTTTGTTTGCTTTCTTTTTTTTTCAATTCCAGCAGTCTAATTTCTGCAAGCACTCAACAACTGTTGTCCAAATATGAGCATATTAGAACCTACCATTCCCAAAGATGGCAAGAACTACCCGTGTGTTTCCCAAATACAAGACACTCCACTTTCCAGGAGAGTTGCAGTGGTAGCTGTAATAAAAAAGAAGTGATGACGGGGTAGACAGAAAATCTTTTTGAATATTTAGGACTCTAGGGCATGTTCTTGCACCATCAACCCTCCACGAGGTACTGTAATGTCAAGAACACTCTCCATGAGGAAGATCGCTAAGAGAACATTCTCTCTGTTTAAGAAAACTAGATTTCTGTTCCTCACATTTGGCTATTAAGAGTGCTTAAGTATAAACTATCTTGGTCTTTAGCTTACTCACAGATGTTCATTGAGAATATTATACTCAAAACTCAAGCTGTTCATAAGGCACATGGCGTGCTTCTGCACCATACGTACTACAGAAAACGCACTACGGCAAGTCTTCCATGCAAAAACTCCTCATTGTAGATTTACTCTTTCCATCTTTAAATCAGTATATATACAGAAATTACAGAGTTTCAGTGAATATGGAGTCTAAGTGTTATAAAGGCACCCACACAGTGTGGATTCTTTTGCATATTTACTTCCTGTCCCTGGGTACATGGGTACACCACCTACTTTGACCAGTTCTTCCAAGTAAGTTGGAACATGTAAAGAAATTGCCTTTTGGTATTGTCAGCATTGTCCTAGAGCTCCTAATTTGTATGATATCCAGCTCCTGATAACACACTGAATTATTATTTTAAATACGAGTATACAGAACTTTCAAAATGATAGAACCTTATGAATGATTTTTGAAAACTTAAAAGCCAGGCAAAGACTTTGAATTACATTGATTTTTTTGAAGGGTTTCCTGAAAAGACCTGTTTTTATGACCGCACTTAGTGATACCTATCAGGATAGCATAAAGCAGGGGTAGCCTAGAATAGGATAACATTCATTTACATACAAATGATCTCATTACTATTGAATTTTTTTTACCAGCTGTTGATTCAAAATTTGAAAGATGTTTTATGAATCTACATAAAATATTAAGCGACAGCCATTCTATTATCAGTGTCCCTTATTAATTCTTTGTAGTAGTTGTTATCTGCACTTTAGTAACTGTCAGTCCAGATGTTGATTTTAATCAAAACCATCCCACGTCCAAATTTTAATCTATGCTAGGAGGTATTTCCAAGTGTAAAGCGCATTGCATTGCCTAGTCATGAGAAGTTTAAGCTATGACATGTCAAGCTAACAAAATATACACTCATATTTTAATGGAACCAATGTGCTACACTTCCTTTCAAGGAAATATGTATTCTACCCATCTCTTAAAGCAACACCAAATTTATGGGCAATCGTTGCAGAGAGTTCCTTGAATAAACATTCACTTCAAAAGGATTAACATACATCTTTTCAGAAGCCAGCTCTTAATCAATATTCTGCTTGTCTTGCTTTGAAGCAGCAGGAACACTTATTCTTCATCTACTGCATAGCAGGTGTTATGCTAGACACCCTTCCAAAACCCTCACTGGGGTGACTCCAGGGAAGATTGAATTTACACACACACAGAGAAATCTTTATCTAGTCATTAAGAATGATTTTAACTAGATTTATGTTCTATTTCATGCATTCCCTCACACGGTAAGAGCACGAGCAGACCCAAGGGACATGCCCTGACTTAGAAGATCTACCAGGCAATATCTGCCAGAAGGATATTGCATGCCTTCAGTGGTGCTGTCAACGCTTCCCTCTGCAGATGGACAACAGTAATTAAAGCAGTTTCTTGATCGTTTACTTAAAAGTTATCCAGAAAGAAAAACAGAGTCTATCCTAATGTGGCAGCACAAGTTCTGGATCATATGCAATAGGCAACCACGGTGTTGAAAACTATCCCTAAAGAAGTAAGGTCCTCCTAAGCAGAGCTGGTTTAATTGAAGTAGGACTAGGATGCTTCAAACAGCAACAGATGCCTATCCCTGCTCCCAAATTAGTGCCCTTAATCAGAAACACCCAGTGATGACCGGTAGCTCTCCCTGTCCCAGAGTACATCCCAGAGGTACTAGATGTGGTTGCTCTGCTATCTCAGAAAGCCCAGCTCCTCCTCTTTCCATACTCAGCTCTATCACTCATCTTGCTCACATTTCCCCTTCCAACCTTGACACAGGACACGGTGCCACCTTTCATCACTTCGAGGCACAATTCAAGCAGCAGTTGGGCACACTCAGCATCAAAAGACGAACAATGAAAGACAAAAGAAAACAGAAAAGGCTTGGAGCTTGCTAAATGACGGATCAAAAAATAGCTCACTCTGAGGGCCTAGCCACAAAATCTCAGAGGAATTTCAAAAGGTGGTTTAGACACTGACACCACACTCGCACGCCAGATTTTGATTCTCATAAAGCTGCAGCAGTGTACAATCGTGTCCCTTGGACTATAAACTTCCCCATCGCTGAGCATGAATTAATAATTTCTAAAGCGGTGGATTTTAGTTTAAACTTTGCAGCACATTACTGTCAACATTATAGCCTCTGAAACTGCCGATTGTGTACTATTGTTCATGAGTTTCCTTCCTGCAGAGTTTTTGGAGGAAACAAGCATTCATGAACAAAGCTTTGCTAATTAGCTCGGAGCCTGCCTGTCTGAAGGGGCCATCAGCAGTGAAAAACGAGAAGCAATCAGTGAGAGACTTCAAAACACAAGAAATTGGCAAGAAGAGCACAGCAAACCGAAACATAATTGTATTCTAAATATTGCATCAGCTCCGAAATTAAAAATATATAAATATAGGAAAATTCTTTACCAGAGATGATAAGCATAATTAGAAGGTATATAGAGCTGATTAACACGTTCAGAAAAAAACTTTATATTTTGAACCTGTTTTTCTTCTCATATACTGATGGGTACATATCCAGCTTTAATTTCACACTTCTCATGAATAGCCAAGCTAGAAAACCATAGGGGTCATCACCAAAAACTCACTTGAAATTCCATCTTACACACTTAAATCGCAGCTTGTGCAAACTCTGTTTCTCGTTGAGATTATTTTCTCATATGCATCAAAATGTAACGCACCAACAGGAGAGGCTGGTACAGTTTCAGAGGATTTGCAAAAAGATTTACCCCTGAAAAGCCACCACACGCAAACACAATAAAAGATGTCATCCTGATATCACACTGAAGTACTGATGCAGCTTCACACCAACTCCAAACTGGTAAATAAGAAAGGTAGATCAAAAATCCAGGTGTATAATCTGATCAATAATGACATATAACAGAAGAACCTGCTCTATTGCAGGAATTAATCAATGAAGTGATTACAAACTTGGAGTACTGTGGAAGCAAAATTTCTAACAGTGATCCAGCACATCATATGGCCCTCATATGCATACAATCATGCAGCTATGTCCTGAATTGTTCCCCAGAAACTGTCTCTATTTACTTAAAATTTTAGGGTTATCCAGACACTTTCTAGACATACAGATTTTTCTATGCAGTTTTGTTTTTTTCTGTGCTCAGTTTCTCAGTAAAATTCAAAAACCAAACAGGAGTATCTCCATCAGAATGTATTTGCTTATTTTATGCTCAAACTATTCCCTTAAAAGATAAGTGGTGTCAGAAGTTCAGCAGTGAAAATTAAAATATTTCCACTACATTTAACTTTCCAAAAACATCCTATTTGAGCTAGGATTGTTGCCGCCGATGAATAAGACAGCTAAGAATTGGACTAGGCTTTGAGAGAAGACACTATTTCACTGTATCTTATACTTTAGAAATGTCTATACTCATTCCATGTAAACATGTTGCATCAAGCCAGACATCCAAAATACTAAAAGAAACCATTGCTTTACATTTTGAAGTTCCAAGGAGAGAAAAAATACTGGATTCTTCAGAGAAGCATCACATGGAGATATTAATTTTCAAGTATTTATTCAAAGCTTAAGTGAGTCTTAAACCTGTTGAAGTTTGACTGTAACTAATCATTTGTCTGGGAGACTGCTGAACATTTTCTAGAAGTTATCAAGGTATATTGCATAAACTTCTTCATGGAGTTGGAAAATCCATATTGTTAGCATGATATAACATAAAACCTTTGATATATAAATGTCTTCGGAGTAGACAGGAGAGAGAAGTATTTAATACAACCCATCCACCTACTTAACACAGAAAATGGTTAATAATGTAGAA
The DNA here is from genome assembly GCA_011057875.1 of Pterocles orientalis. Lineage (NCBI taxonomy): Eukaryota > Metazoa > Chordata > Aves > Pterocliformes > Pteroclidae > Pterocles > Pterocles orientalis. The sequence continues at coordinate 722,847 of WKFP01014254.1, forward strand.
ACCACTATGAGAATGGAGGGATTCCCCACCCCACACACTTACTATATGGAAATAAGGAAATTCAGAGTAAGTTGTGTACCGTAAAGTTTATGGACCAAATGCATTTTTATATTTACAACTGTCTGGCTTCTGCCATCTTTTATTTCAGAGTCATTGTGTCAGCTCTCCTGAAGGGCACACGTAGTGGCTTGCCCTTCCTATATTGCCAGCACAAAACAACAGTCCCCAGTCTCCAGGAACTATTTTTGGAAATATCACCAAATAATATTTATGTACGCACATATACACAAATACATGATGTGCATCATGTTTAAGCACCTCGGATAATGGATCATTAAGTTGGATGGACGTTACACAAACCAAACCCAACAACAAAGCAGATTCTGCAATCCTGTATTATTTACACCATGTAATTGCAAAATGCTACAGACAGTTTCTGTAACAGTGAAGAATCACCAGAACTGGAATGTTGAAACCTTCATTGAGTTCAATAGATTACTCGTGAGGATAACCAGCTACAATATCAGTAAGGAAGACAATCAGCTCAAAGAGTTTATTTACAGAGCAAGAAGGTAGGCTACAATGCTCTCTTAAAGAAACTATTTGCAAGATTTAAGACAAAACCTAACCATATTTGACTGATTTGAAGCAGAATGCACCACAGGATAAAATGATTGATTTTTTTTAAGACTAAATTTTAAATTGCAGGGAAGGCATGTTACTGTGTGTACATTCTGTAGGGGAACAGAAGCCATCTGCAACTGTTGAATTTCTGGATGCTAAGAGTACATGTTAATTAACAGATAGCTTGGTTCAAAATACAGCCACCACTGGATCATGAGATAATCTCGGTAATAAAAAATAAATAATTAAAATGCTAAGAACATAAATCCACATTTTTCACGGTACGAATAGGCATTTTGCTGATGAACTTAGGCTGTTCTTTATATAGCCAGATGATTTGACAGACTATTTAGAGTGATCCGCGTCAGAGACAACATACCCGATTCAAAAGTCCACTGCCCTATTTCATTACAGAACCTCAAGGATTTCTAAACGGTCTTTATTCCAATTGTCGAAGTAGAAGCCTTTATTGTTGTCCCACAGGGCCTAAAATAACCTTGAATATTTTATCAGGATATTAGGATATAAACAACTTCCAGCTTTTATGAAAAATTATACTGCTCATATTGGTATCAGTAGGACACTTTCAATTTTTCTTTTTTTTTCCAAATGAGAAAGATGATTTATTTTTATTTATCATTGAAAGAACTTGTACAATTAGCAAAGGATACACGTGGGAAATAATGACGGAAACCGTTTGCTGATAGTAATACTTTTAGTAATTGCTTTGATCCACAGGAAGTGGAAAAATATCCAAAAGTTCTTGGCTTTAATCCCCTTCTTACATCAACTTTTTGACAATTAGCCATGAAGTAACCCCTAACACATTATGCTTGCATGATCCTCTGATATTCTGGCTATAATACATCGTTCCTTTTCCTTCCTATCCTTCCTGTCCTTCCTTCCTTCCTTCGAGTTGCCAAATTTGCAAAAACATAAACAACTTTCTTAAGCCCAGAGAGAAGAAATTTTTAGTTAGTATTTGCTGCACTTTATTTCCCAGCCATAAGCCATCTCACAGTATTTTTTTTCAATATTCCAACGACATGCTTTGCATTTGATTTATGAAAGTACAAATAACTAATGAGGAAAAGGTCACATCAGATAAGGACAGGAAACTCACTGGCATTTTATTCTGAGAAGTGACAAAGCAGAAAACATTTACCCCCTTGCTCCTCAATGCAAATCTTGATTTTTTCCTAAGTGGACTCTGGAGAATCATGACATAGAAGACAGCCACAGCAAGTTTTCTTACTTTATCTCTGATGGTTTTTCCTCAGACTTGTATCCCTTATGTATTTACAACACACAGCTCCTTGCTGATTTAAATTAATTTGCATTAGGAGAAAAAACATTGTTCACAGAACACAAGCTGATTGCATCTGTACAAAATGAGATTCTTACTTTCAATTTTCCCACAGTTTTCAATATTAGGTTCATGTTTAAATTTCTTGCCTTTTTCATAACTTCATTCATTTAATGAAAAGAATTTCTTTCTCTGTTTGAGCAAATTATATCCCAGTAAAAGTAAAACAACACACAAAATTAGAGTGGTTAATACATTCACACACAGGAGCCCTAACAGTTCCTCCAAGGAGTTCAATTTTCATTTTAAGAAATCACAACAGGCATTCAACATTGTAAGACAGAGTCTCATGGAGAACCCTTCACCTTTTTTTTTTTAACCTCTGAGGCTAAACTTATAGTCATATAAGTCATCTGTGATTTGGCAACTTTTTTTTCCACTTGGTATGGGAAAACTATGCACATTCAGCATTTTCCTCTAGTTTCCTCTACATAATTATGTACAGCAAAAATACTTGACCAGAGTGATCGAAATAGAAAGGGTCCATTAACTTTTAATTTTAGGAATTGCAAAAAAAAAAAATAAAGCGTTCAAACTGTGAAAAACAAGTTCCAGTCAGAATACACCCCAGGACAGGACAGGACAGAAGAGCCAAAGGAAGAGTGAGGGAGAGCTACTCCCTGCCAGCTGGCTATCCCTGCCACACGCTGCAGGCACAGCACAGCACGACTGGGGTGTTGAATATTCGGATACCTTGACAGGATCTGGGGATTTGGAGAGTGCACACACAGTTGAATGGAACAGTTCATTTCATTTAAAATGTCTTGTTTCACTTAAACTGGTTTGTTTCCCTCAGGTAAGACTCTACCACTGACGTGAGGCTGTTTGTCTTAAAATATCTTCTAAATAACCAAAATTCACAGCATTACTCAGATTTCCTTGATATTTGACCTATTGTATGAGGGTTGGATGTTAATACGAGAGTTACATAAGCCATTAATTCCTGAGACAGTACATCTACCTTTTTAAAAACAAAACCCATATTAGGACAGGGTTCTACTGAAAGCATGACTTCCACGGCAGGGGGCTGGAACTCGATGGTCTTTAAGGTCCCTTCCAACCCAAGATGTGCCCATACAAACTTAATTCAGTTAAAATGTTTGCCATTGAATTTTAAATAACTCAAAACTGCTGACAGTTTGTCATATTGAAATAGTATTATCATCTAAATGAAACAGACTTTTTAGACACATAACAGTACTGACAAATTCTTTATTTAAAGCGTCACCTCTCTTGAATAATACAGATCTTATCCTCAGGCTAACCTGACTTAGAGTCTAAGCCAAAACCACCATAAGATTTTCAAACAAAGTCAGAATATAAAATTCATATAAATAAGAATAAGCAATACTTCTTTATGCTTCTCTAAAAGTTAAACCAACAAAGTTTATTTCCCAAGCCAAGTTTAATACAGCTGGGGTTTCTAAATTACCATTTCTTAGGTTTGACACATCTCCCAGAGGGAAGGAAAGAAAGTTGCCTAATGCATTTCAGCAAGGAGTTTGCTTCCCTGCCCAAAAGGGAGAGTTAATTTTAAAGCTCTGCAGCTTTCTAAGTTTCTTTTCCTCAGTAAGAGTACTCATGCATACTGAGGTCACCTAATACCGGTGTTTATGTCTGCTTTCTGAAACAAAAGTCAGCTGAAGTACATTTAAGTATGTGTCATATACTTTAGGATTTTGTACACTTTAATAAGCATTACAGGCTGCCTGATAATGGCTGAGAAATCTGACAAAATACCCACTTATACGTATCTATTTCTGTTTCAATAAAGTGAAAATATGTTAAAATATAGAGTTCATAGAAAAAGCAGAAGCCCTCCCAAGCAGGTAGGACCTGGTCTCATATTCAAAGGACATCTTCATTATAAATAAAATAAACATTTACTCACTTTAGAGAAAACAAAGCAGAAACAAAAAACCAACCTCCACAATTTAAAGTATACATACATTCTAGGTCCTCATCTAGCCATTGCAGCCAGGGAGGTCACCCACAGCTGAGATCTGGCTTAGTGAAAACACTTGATCATAGCAAGAGACACTCCTGGGAGTAGAAGCACCCAAACCATCACAAGAAGGTATCACTAGAAAGGGGAAGAAAACCCAACCAACCAAACCCCTGCAGCTAGAGGAAGATTTGACTAAGTCTACACAAAAGGCTTTAAAAAACCAACCAAACAACCAACACAAAAAACCACAACCACAACCCACACCAAACACCCCACAACTGCAATATTTATTTTTTTTTTTAATACGGGCCCTGAAGAGATTACCTGCAGAGCTAAGGCAAAAAAATACCATCATGAAACAACTGAAGTATCGTTCTGTACAATCTAGCCATGTTGTCCCATCACATGCTTAAAAGAAACAGAGGTGAGACTGTGAATTACATGTAATTTATCATATGTAATGCAACTTTAACTGTAACCCTCCAACTATTTTTTTTTTAAGAAGGGAAATCCTCAACACTTCTTTAAGGACTTGTAGAACAAATTATAAAGTTTTACAGTATGTCTCAAAGTGGTCCTTTTAGGTTACTTATTCCCACTCTTTTCTAGTGAAATCTTACTTAAAAAAAAAAAAAAGAAAAATTCTTAGTTTTTTGGGTTTAGCTTTTTGCTGTGTTTGTTATTCCCAAGATTACCTTTCCTAAAGCTGTAATTGAGGTGCTGCCATTTCTCATCATCTCTCCAGTTCAACTTAGTCCAGACAAGATCAATCAGCAGACTGAGCTAATAAAATCTGCTAGACCTCCCTGACTCCTCTCCCTACTGCAAAGGTACCCACACTTTGCTCCCCAGTAACCCTAATCCTGGAAACATGGTGCAAAATCCCCAGCTGACCCTGCACATACCCAAACCAGATACGGCAGTGCGCTTTTGGCTTTAGTTCTGTCTTGCATGTGACCTGTAATCATCTAATGCCTTCTTAGGAGGTATATTCCCCTAAACAAACCACTGTACATGTGTCAAACCTGCCTGTGTGACTGCAATATCTGTAACGTCACTAATGATGGCTTTATTATAACTATCTTGCCACCTATTGTGGCATGTAGCTATGGCTACGCAAACCCACCTGAACCCTGGCCCACAACAACATCCTCTACGAGACAGATAAAGTCAAAACAACCAGAAATCACACCTCCGCTGAAGACACACTGTAATTCTACAAATATTTGCATGAATAGCACAGGCAAAAAAAAAGTCTGTGTTTTTTCATAGAATCACAGAATGGTTTGGGTTGGAAGGGACCTTAAAGACTGAGTTCCACCCCCTGCCATGGGCAGGGAGGGACACCTCCCACTAGCCCAGGTTGCTCAAAGCCTCATCCAGCCTGGCCTTGAACCCCTCCAGGGATGGGGCATCCACAGCTTCTCTGGGCAACCTGCCTCACCCCCCACACAGTATAGATTTGTATCTACTCATGGACTGATTTGTCTAATTAATTGCAACAGGCCTGTAACATTACTATTTCTTTCATGAGAAGTGAGAGAAATAATGCTTAAAAAAGAGAAAACTTCAAAGTTGGTGCCTACAGTCAAAAACACGAATTTATATTCTCCAACCTCTAAACTATTCAGATCCTTAATTTTGAAGTAAAGCAAACTTGAGATAGTTAAATGTATACACTAGTCATAATAATTTAATTATTTTTCTATTGATCTTTTTTACTGCTGCATTTTACACTTTACCTGATTATTCATTGGATACTGTAATGAAATTCCATTGCTCTATTGCATTATTTAGTAAACAAAGTAGCAAACTAGAGAAGTACAGCAATAAAATTAATGTGATTTAGCAATAAGGCTGAATTTTAATTAAGTTATGGGAAGATGGTTTTGAAGGTGCTCAAGCAAGAGTTTATTTGACAAAGACAGAAAAGGCATGAGAGAAATTAGGAAGGCATTCTAGTAATTTCTTCATCTGAAGTAGAAAAAAAAGAGAGAAAAGGGAAAGAAAAAGCAGATAGTATTTTTTCTCATCAGAATGAATATGGATTACTGTGTATTATAAAGAAGTCCTAGGAAGAAAAAGAAAATTAACATTCCAGCAGATTCCCTTGCCATCAGCATTTCTTCAAGCCTTTATTCCCCAAGAGAGGTATTCACAAAACTCACAAGTGATGACGATGATAAGAAACCCCTGAAACCCTGAAACATCTAACCCTTACACCATCTAAAAATATTAATGCATGCATAACATTTCTAGAGCTTTCCATTTATCAACAGGAGAGCAGATTTTTTCATCTTCACATTCCCTTTTATAAGATGCTTCATATCCGTAATATTAATACTGCATTTTGCAAGACATCTTTCCTGGATTTTCCACTACTTGGGAAAACTACATTACCATAGCACTCTGAGTTGTGATGGATTTTTTCAGGGCTCCTGTACTTCACACTGGCTCTGCCTCAACGTCAGTGGCCTGTTGTTTCTTCACCAGACACTTCACCAGTTTTTGCATTTAGAACCTAACGTTTCCCAGCTAGAGAACGGACTCATTCTCTGGATGCAAATTTGCTTTCTGAAACTCCTGAAGAAGTCAATAGGTGTTCCCTGGAAAGCCCTTTCTGTATTCTACCTAATTAATAAACTAATTTCTTCTCTTTAATTAAGACCTCAGCAATTTGACTGCCCTGCAACATACGCTGATGGTTTTAGTTCTCTTCTGTGAAAGCCCAACAATGTTAGATAGCTGGGAGTTTTAAATTCTTCTTTTCTCAGGGATGTTTTATTCTCTCTCCAGCCCTCTCTATTATTCAAACAGATATTCCAGTTTCTATCAGCTGTGGAATAAATCCCTGGGTTTTGTGAACCTGATTTACCTTCATTCTAGATAATGGGAGCATGAGATTATTTTGGTTATTAGTATTGCCCTTCAGCTTTCTGAAGATAGGACTTGAAATATGATGTTTCAGAAAGATCATGTACTCCTGACTATACCAAAATAACCCAACTAAAGAGGAAGACCAAAGGCTTTTTCTTGCCAATGCAGTGACACTGTGTAGCTTTTATTCTCTTATGGAAGGAACATAAAGGGAAATAGAAATACAGCGTATTCCATGGTCTAAGATAAAACAGACACTCTTCTTCCCTAAAAAGCACGCCCAGCTTGCAATAGGGTGTACACAGAGTGAAGGTAAATTTTAGACACAAGATATTTTTTCCTTTGGACTCCGGGTATGTTAACTTATATAACTCCTGAATCTACATGTGAGATGAAGGACAGAAAGGTAGCAACACTGTGAGCCAATATAACACAAACTGAAATGACAAAGTGACAGTGATGACTGGGATGACAAATGACAACATTCATATTAGTAAGTGCTAGATGACATTCAATCTCTGTCCAGTCCTGGCTACAATGAAAGACAATGCAATGTTTAGGCACAGGAGCAGAAGAGAGATGACAGTTTTTTAACGTCTTCCACAGCTTAAAAAGTCAGCAAGGAAAGGACAAGGTTACACACGTCTGTAAAGAGCTCTTGTTGGAGTTCAGCAATACAGAAATTACTAAGAAAAATCCATATGCAGTATTTTAATTGACCTAGTTATCTCTATTTTCTTTTTAATCCATAATTTGGAAGTTTTCTCTTCACGTAGAAGAAAGATGATAAAGAAATTGTTTCTTACCCTGAAATGGGGACATGAGAAATCTCTAGGCTTTCTATGCGACTCCTTCAACAGACTTTTGCAGATTTGATCCATATACTTCATGGACCAAATTGCTCAGCTGATCGCACTCTGGCTGCAGACCTTGGATTTCATAACAGGAACATTCAGATCCCCTTCTGCTCCTTGCTACCTCCCCTTGCCCTTTATCCTTCCTCCAGGGAGCTGCAGCATTTATTCCAGCCCCCAGGGAGGTAAAACACAGATGAGCACTCACCAGTGTCCGGTCCCATTTACTGTTAGGGCACAGCCAGCCTGGTTATCCCAGGTTCCAGAGGTCTTCGCATGCTTTGTACGAACATATCACAACCAACTCTGTACGTCCATATGAAATACATTTATGTCACACTGACATATGGACCTGCTAGGCACAAGGTAGGTTTCTATTTTCAGGAAGAGAGCCCCATTTCCGATGAAAGGCATCATATAAATGTAAAATTATATGAAACCTCAATTAACATTGTATATATAACTAAATAACATTAAGGATCTGAAATTTGCCACAAACATCAACAAAATCCAACAGCATACAGCTGCTCTGGTCAAAGTTTCCACTGACATTATATACACACACGTACATTTTTCTCCAGTTAGCCTTAGTTTTTCAGTAATGATAAACCTTTGCTATATTCTGGTATTGTATAGAGCATCATCAGGCAATTTCTGCATATGGCCACCGAAGTCAAATATTTACTGCTACTTGCCTTAGCAAAAGGTGTGTTACATACAGCACATTTTGTGCATGGATCAATATTATAAATAAATTAGCTGGGAAATATCAAGAGGTAAGGGCCATGTTTTTAAAAGTAGAAAGAAAACATATGAAAGTAGCTTGTACTAACAAAGCAATAAGAGATGTATGTTTTTTTCAAGTAAAAGCCAGAAAATACTTGTTGGCAGCGACAGATTTGCTGGTGTAGGAGACAGACAATCAAAAGAAAATGTTGATTAAAAGAATAAACTGCAACGTTCTGTTTGTTACTGCTGATGTTGTTTACTGCAGTTATTTACCCGAGCAAATTCGAATTTAGGAATTCTGAGGCACATACTCCCAAAGATATTAAAGCAGGATATGTTTCTGGTACATGTAGCACTCTGTTTTATCACATCCCCCTGCAGAATTGCTCATAGGACATCAAGAGAATAGCCAGGCACTTTCAGAAAGATGCTAGGGAAAAAAAAACCAAACACAAAACCAACAAACCAGTAAATCTGTAGGAAATTACCTGACTATTAGCAGGCTTTCAAAATAATTGTATCTGAAGTAAATAGCTCAGCCTGAAAGAGGCTGTTACATATGTTTTGACTATTCCCCATCCACCCCCCCCTTTTTTTTTAAGGGCCAAACTGACAGTAGGATTGACAGAATGACAGGACTCTGGCTAAACAAGGCATTTACCTTATAGCTTCAATGAAGTATGGAAAATATTTCCTGTATATTCTGTACGGCTAATACACACGATGGTAATTTTGAGTCTTGGGACATGCTTTAGTCCTGCTTTTGAATTTGCTCTGGTGTCTCCATACTCGGAGCTTTGTGAATAGGGATAAATACTAACAACTGACTGAAACACAGGACATCAGGCAGCATAGGTAGAAGATTCTCATACGATGCAGCAAAATGGCTTATAATATCTTCAGCCAAGTGGCCAACACGCCCAGATGCTGCACCGCACACAAGGGCTTTGCAGATCCCTCTCACGGCAGCCACTGTGATGCTGGGTAGATGTAACTCTCCCTGTACTGCAGGAGGTTTCTCTGCAGAACTGTATTTGCACCCTTTATTATAATGCATAGGCATTACAGAACAAGGCAAATCAATAAGATATACTGTCTTTAAAAGGTGTTTTTTCCAACAAAATTTATGTGAAAGGATCCAGCCTAATACTATCTAATTCTTTGTTGGCAGAAGAGAGTTCTCTAGGTGCTTCCAGATCTCTTTTAAAACAACAAAAATGTGTATGTACCTATGAAACACGACAAATCAAGCCCTGCTCTGTCTGAGTAAACACATAATTTAGATTTAGTGTAGTGTTTTCTGAATATTCAACAATCAGTTGATTGTGGAAAGCATCTAGAGTTTAATAGCCATATTAAAGTAAAATATACTTGTCAGAAATTTACTTAAAAAAAAAAGTCTCATGATGTATTAGCAAGTATAAGGATGTGGTTTCTTTCTGACTATATTTGAGTTCTCTTCCTTAAGAAACGGATCATCCAATCTTCGGTGGAGATCTTCTCTCCCTTTTCTTTTGGGCTATACCAAACCAAGTTACATTGGATTGAACACAAGAACAATAGACTCATGAAATTATCTAAATGGCATTTGAGTTTAACATAGACACTGTGGCCTCAATTTGACATTAACTGAAATTATACGATAGCAAAATCATAAAACTTTCTCATCCCAACAAAAAAAAAAATTGTTACAGGGATATATTATCAGCATTGTGTTCTTTGCCAGGCTTCACAGTTCTTCCAGCAGTCACGAGCCTTGCTGGCTACACAGATGAGGGGTTTCCTTCAAGATCGCTGCTTTTCCTGTGACAGAGCTTGTTCCTTTCCACTTTCCAATGTAGCTGTTTCTCTATTGCTTATTCCAACCTGTATCCCCCCATCCCTCTCCCCCTACCGCTCCCATTTTGCTCAGGTGGCCATCTCCCAGAGCAGCTGGTTTAGTTGGCTGCTTGATAAGAGCAGAAGAAGGCAATGAGGTCCTTCAGTGTCACCTTCCAGACTCTTATTTGGAGTGGTTATATCCCATAGTATATTTCTTTCCATCACACAGTATTTTTCATGGATTTTCCACTTTGGTTCTGCTAAGAACACTTTTCCCAAGTCAGAGGAAAAGACTCAGAATCTACCAGATTTAGTGGGGTTGTACACCGGGGATCCAATAAAATAAATGAAGCACTTCCGACAGAATAAAAATATCCTCACGGCTGAGAGAATTTTTAAGCCTTAAGAAAAGCACATTAAAATAGAGTCATGGAAAGATATACGTTTCTGCTCTACAGGCTGTAGGACAGCACAGCAAAAACTCAAAGTCAGCTCCAGATGAGTGCATAATCAATGTTAGACCACCGAGCTACAACAGCCTTCCTCCAGCCTACCAGCTCAGCTGCTCGTCAGCCAAGCTCCAACTATATCCCCAAGCTTAGCCGCAGACACTCTCGCCCTCTTCAGGAAGAGAAATCAAAAGAAATTGCTCATCTTTACAAAAAGATAACAAAACAAAGATATTTAGCCCAAATTTCCTAAACCGTTGGAGTACAGTCTAGCTTTCAGACCCTATACATTCCATTCATTCCTGAAAGAGTTTATTTTTCCAGCAAGCTATGTTCCCGGGAAAATGCTCTTGCAAAACAATGTTAACTATATGAGTTGTCCATATGTCAGGGGTGAGGGGAGTTATTGACCACATAGCACACTTTTAATCTCATTTTGACATGAAAGCTATCAGAATTTGGTTCTAGGCAGTTAGCACTATTGGAGGGGCGGGGGGTATGGGAGGTGTGGGTGTGCGTGTATACACAGATAAAACAAAAAATCCTCTAACCTTGTTGCATAAATATGCTAACACTGATTTTATGAAATATATAGAAAATCAACTGGAAGTTAGGTGCAGAGGTGCTCTACACAAAAGCCTGCCGTAGGAAGAAACAAGATAAATACATAAAAACTATATTAGTGTTTATGTATTATTTATAGAATACTATTTGCAAACAAGACTCAATGGAATAGAGGGCTGAGTGTTAATCTGAAATATAAATTATTTGTACGGGACGTTTTCACATTTTGCAATTATAGAATGCACGACCGATAGTCATTTCAACATATAGAGCAGAAGTTACTACTGACCCTGGATCTCCCTTTTTTCAAAAAAGCTGTTCAACATTTGTGTGCGTTGTACTTCCCACAAAGAGCAACAAAGCACGTTTACAAATTGAGTGCTTTAGCAATTAATAGCCATCATTAAAAATATTATCTAGAAATTATTGAAGCCTTTTACACTCCCAGTGACTCTAGAGTTTTAATAGTGTGAAAAATATTCTAAGTCCTGGATGTAATCAGTTTATACCAATATGCTGAAACAGAGAGTATAATACATATTCTAACAGGATCAAAACAGGGAGAAAATGTTGAGCCACAAACCGAGAAAAGACAATTTAGTGTCTATATAGAGAAATCATGAATCGAGTAGACCACAATCAATTATTCTAACTAAATCAATGATGGGAAATAAAGCAACAGCTTACTCTATGTAACAGTTCAATATTATATGGAGAGTTTCTAACCAAAAGTCAAAAACATAGAACTGACAAAGCAACTACCAAACGCACATTGAGTACATCTACAGCTTAACCATCCAACTTGAAAAAAATTCCTTCATCTATTTTTGATCAAAAAGCATAAGACTATGTTTAATTTAAAGAATTGATACCAAAACATGACCACCGGTTGCGGGGAATCTTAGAAGTCCCAACACGCTACATGACGAATCATAAATGTACAAAGCAGCCCAAATTTGAATCCTGAGCAAAGCCAACTTGTCACATGCTCAACCACCTAAAAACTCTGTGCATATAAACAAACCTATTTCATCCACTCTGCCTTAAGAGTAGATAAACTCATTGATCTTTCCCACCTGCTTTGTCTTTCTCAGGACCGCAATACAGAGGTATTTGTGATCCAGAAGCTCAGCTTTGTTCCAGAAGATTTTAGGGATCTGCCAATTTGTCAGCCTTTTACCAGGTTTACATCACTCTTTGATAGTTCTATGGCCTACCAGCAGAGAATGCTAATGACCAGCACCTGTTGATTTGTGTTCCAGTGCCATATAAAACCACAGAGAAGACAGAAGTCTGTTGTCTTCATAAATTTCAGGAGAGCTACTCAAGCTGGTTAGCCACTGCAGTATTAGAACATTACCAGGAAGCCCTGAGAATACAGTAAAAAAAATAGCCTAACACATGCAATGAAGAATACATGGGGGGAAAAAAGTAATTTTATATAAATAGTCAAAATATTGTCATGTCTAAGTGCTTAGAATGGTTAGGAAAGCTAGTGAGGCAGAACAGCCATGGTGACATTTTTTCCTGTTTTTTGGCAAAAGCAGCACAGATAGGAATTTTATACCTAAATGATGAGTCCAGTGTGATACTAAATCCAGCCTGTTAGCACTAGGAAATAGCTTTTCACATTGATGGGATGAATGTATGATAAGGTGCATGGGATGGCTGCAAATTCAGCACAGCTTGAAAATTGAAAACGAGCTTGCGATGTACCGCACATCTGTCTAGACCCAGCCACGATACTCCTGTGAGATACCCAGGGATGGTTAAGGATGAATACAAACCACAGAAGGAAGACCAGCTTCCTACAGGCAAGGATGCAATATGTCTTTTGATGCTCCACTGAACTGTGCAGGAAAAATATGCAAAGATTGTGTTGACATTTTATATTAAAAGTTTTCCTTTTAAATACCACTAGTTTTCACTAAAACCACAGTGTGTATTATCCATCACCACCGAAAATCCTGCAGAAAACAGAAATCTAAACTTTTCTTGCTTATTGTCCTTCACAGTTATCAGGCCACTTATTTACTCTTACTGCTCTCTTAGACTGAGGTCTGAAGTTCTATTATTAGGCTGATACCACACTGAAACTTTTATAAACAGTTTCCTTTCAATGCCAATTATGATCAATCAAGATGGCAATTAATTGTAAGCACAATTACTTCATTTAGGTCCTAATCACCTGATTGCAACAGTGCGTTATGTATTTGTACGGCTGAGTGCTGACACTTTGATCTGTAACTGGTTTCATAGATAAAACTGTAGATGCCAGATTACAATCTAGGATTTAAACATAAAAATAAAAGAAAAAAACAACACACACACACAAAAAAAAAAAAATCCTGTGAAAGACTGTCACTGTGAATGCACTACTAGTCTTTGCTGGAGTTACTCAAAGACCAGCCAACATTTCTGGCTCTCAATAAAAGGACCTGCAGTAGGTAGGAATGACTTTGCTTCCAGCCCCTGGAGAGTTGGCACGGTTGGTTCCAGTCTATTCCGAGCCCCCAGTGGTGGGGATTTAGGCAGGCGAATAGGTCGTGCAGATGTTCTAAGTGGAGCACTGTGGAGCCCCTTGCTATGAGTGACAGATTCTTAGAGATTCCTCAATTTTTTCCAAATTACAACAGCATCCAGGAAAGCTCCTAAAGTCTAAAAATATGATGATTTTGAACTCATTATATGTTTAAGTAGATTAAACAATAACCACTGCCTTTCAGTCAAATTTAGGTAGAGATGGCGGGAGGGGGAGAAGATAACTGCCATTCACTGGTGACTTTGCACACACCATTGCTCCCCACCAGCTCGCACCGTTGAAAAGGATCTTTAGGAGGTTCTTGAGCTGTGTTGCAATGCAAGTTCCACAGCAGTACTACGTGTTCTGAACTTTGTGATGAAAGGCAAAGCAGCCCTGAGCATGCATTGAAAAAATACATTCCTAAAGGCTATTTTATTCTGTTTTATTCTCTCTCCCCACCCCCACAATGGCTATCAGTTAAGTGAACGACATCTGACTCAAAGGGGGGACTCCTATGTTTCCTTCTCTATGTTAAAAATCCATACCTAGCATGTCAAAAGGATGACTTATGAAGGTCTTTTTCATAACTGTTGCCATATCAGTATGCTCTATATCCTTTCTACTCAAGTGAATTAATTCATTTTTTTATCCATTTATTTTTTGGAGCTGACAACCTGTTTTCTGCTAAGCAGTGAGCTATGTCATTGACTTTATTCTACCAAAAGGTGAATGTGAACACTTCTCAAGCATTCACCTACCACTACAGATATATGCACAGACAAACCAGAAGAAACCAGAAGTCATTCACAACTCACTCCTCATTCCTCCTTTCAACTCTGTACCCCAACACCTGCACTGTCAGTATGTTTTTTTTCTAGATAATGAGCTACTCATCCAGATTCTAATTTCTTCAAACATTTTATTTAAGATTATTCAGCCAAGAAACAGAATTTAGCAAAATCTTAAAGAAAGAAAAGAGTTTAGGCATGGGTAAAACAAAGGTTACAAATTCTAGTTAGTTGCAATACATCAGATTTTACTGATATAACTCAATTTTACAGTAAATCACCTTTCCCGTTCTGTGGAAGGGAAGAGCTTGTTTGTCAGCTTCCCCTTCATGAGGTTAAGAGATTATGATCTCCAGTGGAGATTCCTTGTTCTGATCTGGTGGCTTGGCTGTTCTTAAGAGACCTCATCCACGTGAGTTTGCGTAGACACGCAAAAAGTGGCTGATGGGCAATCCCTTTGAGTGAAGTGGGCTGGGGGGTTTGCTCATGAGCCTCATACCTGGTAGAGGGTTATCTGCAGGGATAAGCAGCTGAACAAGATGACACAACCCCAGAGAAATCAGTTTTCTAGCTAGCCTTGCTTGTAAGAGGAAGATGTCATTCTTATGTTGTGGGAGTGGGTTTTACAAATTATGTCCTCCTTTCAGGGAAGATATTATGAATGTTCCTACTGGGCAACTGTTTCGTTCCTTCTCTCCTCTTATTTGTTTTTCACTAGCACTTGTCCGGAAAAAAATTTAAGCAGTAGATGCAAACTGTGAGTGAATTATATTCAGTGCTGGAATATATACGGAACATAGCTGCTGAGTGATATTTTAACAGTGGTCTTACTTTGAAGAGAAGTTGTTGTGTCTTTGTACTGTTGTGCCTTTTCCAGATAATACTGCTGCTGCCCAAATTATAAGAAGCT
>WKFP01014254.1:772637-787764 GCA_011057875.1 Pterocles orientalis
ATTTCCTGCCTGATTTATCTGCAAATTATGGAGTGTGTTTTCCAATCCTGCGGAAGGTTCCTTTCCTTGTTACCAGAGGTAAACAAGTAGATGTGTGAGCAGCAGAACTAATGAAGCCTGGTTTCCAAATCTCCGTGTGAAGTCTCTGACTTTTAATAAAAGGAAAGCTAATTAGCTTTGGGGTTAATAAGTTATGATATTAATACGGTATTTCTCCTCCACCCAGAAACATGTATTCAGAACTTAACCCTTTGAAGCTTCCAAGCCTCTGTCATATATAAAAGATCAGCCAACAAGTCAAAGAGCAAAATACATATGGTGTGATGGAGAAGCCCTAGTTTTTGGGAAGCAGGGATAAAAATAAAAAAATCCTATTTCCTTTCATAACAGGAAAAAAAAGTCTCATCAACTGCATAAATAATATTGAAGACAAAACATGTTACTAAATGTCCTCCAGCAAAACATTCACAGCCCTCATCACATATTTCCTCTTAAGAAATAAACATACGTGTGATCAGCGTGACAGAGGACAGCACGACACTGCCTCAGAATGAAGTTCTAACACTGCAACCAAGTGTTCCCTTAGACTTTTATAGTCCCACAGAAGGCAGCTGAGTGAGAGCATGGAATGATTGCCAACCAAAAGGTCAAAAGAAATCACTACAGCTGCAATAACTGCTTCCAAGCACATTGTGGAAGCATTCACATGGCTGTCATTAGCAGGAGGACAATGCTGGTGGAAGGACCAGCTGTACAGATTTGAAAGCTCTATCACTGGCCAAGTCCGAGCACCCTGGCAGTGATGCTTGTATGCCAGTTTCCCTAGTACCTGAGAAACTTCCAGCCTCTGTGGCATTTTAACATGTATTTAGATGATACATGCAAATTGAAATCCAAAACTTTACAGAAGGCAAGAGTCTGAATTTCAGAAACAACACGGCACAGAAAGTATATGCAAACATGCACACAAAAGATTTTATACTGAATTTCCCTAAGAATATCCATTGGTTCATTCTGTTTTACAGAAAAAGTTAAGACTTTCAAGCCTGTGACATATTTATCCTGGTCACTTTAATGAAAAGAAACATGGATTAAAGAACAGCTCAGCTCTGTTTCTCATCTTGACAGAAACTTTGGGTAGGGAAAAAAATAATACAGCTCATCCAGCATCTAATCAGTAGCCCCAAACTGACACCTTAATTCCTCAAAAAAACTCCCACAAGTACAGAATGCTGCATACTTATTTCAACAATATCCTTGTTTCAGCACCAATATATTACCTTTAAAGTGGTATTTTGGAAATTATTTATACTGTCTTTTTAAAAGAATAGGCTACACCTTATTACTTGCATACAAAAAGCACTCTGCTTTGTATTTTCTGTACCTGGCAATAATCCCAAGACACAGAATTGTTCAAAAAATCCCTGGAAGCTAAATAGCTATGCTTGAATTACCATTGTGTTTAGGTTTTGGTTAAGTAAATGAATTTCATAAGAACTCTAAACCAATTGATTTTCCGCCTTTAGAAAACGGTTACAGAATGTGTTTTTATGGTGGACCTTAGGCACTGAATCACGATCAGAGAATCAAGCAAGCATCAAAACGTTCACAGCACCACAAGCTATTTTCTTCTCTGCTTCTGGTTCCTAGACAGTTATTACTTTTGACAAAGAATTACAGAGAAATACTCCTCTAGGTTTTTGAAAGTAAGGAGACATTTATTATTAATAGAATTTTTTACCTTGGTAAGAAAGTTGTGTCAGAAAGTACCATTCAGGGAGCTTGGGAGGAGATGAGAGCCAGGCAGACTGCTGGACCTTATGTATGTTGTATCACAGGTTTTAACGATCAGCTGGTTTTATTTTTTAATTCATTATTTAGTCTAACTTTTTAAACTTTTGTAGTGACTGCTGATGAACATCACATATTTTCATTGTACAAATAATCTACAAAAATTGTTGGCGGAAAAGCTTCCTCTGTTGTAACCTTGTACCTGCACAGTGGAATACATCTGTATATGCACACTATTATACCTTTTTTCCTGTTTTGTAGCATGCTGCAGATCAAAAATAATTCAAATGAAATTTTGTAGATTATGTGCCCAATTATTTAATTATTTTTAATGTTATTATATTTTCTAATCTGCCTGAAAACAATAAGAATTTAAGGATATACATACATGTTTCATGTGTTCGGCAATATACTTTTTTCCTTACTATGCTTACCAAAGTTTAGTGGTAAAAAGAAAAAAAAGAAGAAAAAAAACAAACGAGACTTATCACTTCAGCTGACTGCTACATGGACTAATCCAAAGACTTATTTCCCAAAATGGCAATAAATTTAGTTGATTTACTTAGACTATGCAACAATGATTTTGATAGAGGAGGCATGAGCCAGAACTAAGTAATCTGAGAAAACATCATGTTCTTTTACAAGCATAAATTGTAGCCCAATACATAATTCCTCAAGATTTGATGGTAAATTTTATTTGCAATAAGTGTAACTATTGGCTCATTTACATGACTGATACTGAAAAATGCAACCAACCGTACTGGGGATGAATGTATTAGAATCGAATTCTAAACAGGTTAATGGACCTGTTTTTAGGTAGTTAATTAATAACACTTGAAAAATCACACTCTAAATTCACAGTATTGTTTTCCAGCTGTTGGAGGTAAACAGTTTAGGAAAACTGGTTTTCTTTCTTTAAGTGGGTGTTTTCATATATCAAAAAAAAACCATTAAAATAAAATGCCTTAAATTCCTTACAGCTCTTACAAGGGCTTGCCTTTTTGGGTTTTGGTTTTGCTTTGGTTTAGGTTTTTTGTTTTGTTTTGCCTTTTGGTTTTTGTTTTTTGTTTGTTTGGGTTTTTTCATGTGGAGAAACTTCACGTTCATAACAGGTAACTTCACATCACATTCCTCTTAGAAATAAGACTTCTACTCATGTGGTTCCAAACCAGTGCACTCTTCCATGTAAGACAATGCTGGGACAGGTTTTCCCCTGCTCTATCCGTTTCTGCACTATGGGTTTTACTACGCTCAGTTACACAAATCAGGAGCTCTGCACCCCATATCAAAACAGTTTATGCACAGAAACGAGAAATAATTTCTCAGGATTTTGAAAGCTACATGTAGATGCACAAGGCTGTCAGATGTCTCATCATAATGAATATGATTATGATTCTGCCTCTCTTTTTCCATCACTTCATGACAGAAAGAAACTGAATATTACAAATAAGGAGAAGACCTCAATATATTGAGTCTGTCATTTACAGGTATATAGATTTATGCAGTAATATGGTAAAACTGAAACCCTTATTTTATCCTTGAAATGTGCTTTCATGCATTATACTGCATTTCAGAAAGAACTGAAACAACTGTTCAATCCAGCAGTTGTTCCACTAAAGTACAGGAACATTTATTGTGTACAGTAATGCTTATGATTGAGTACCACTTTACCAAATCAAGAAAGAAGGAGCACAAAATAATATCACTTAAAAAAAAAACCAAAAAACAAAAAACAACAAACCCACAAACCAAAAAACCAAACCACCTTCCATTTCCTTAATCTGTTTTTGGAGGGAGGGGTAGTAAGGGTGGAAGGTCATTATAGACATACAGCGCAAAGACACAGTCAAAACCAGATTTTTAGATTGGGGTGATACTTTTTTATTAGACCAACAGGCTTGGAACAAGCAGTCAAAATTTCTGGCACACAAGTCTTTTTTCAGATCTGAAACAAAAGGAGAAAATTGTAAAGCAAATTAAGACATTAAGAACAACTGCTTGGGATTTCATTAGATATGTATTAGACTATCCAGGGGAAGAGGAAGGGGTACCTGGGGGGTCAGAGACTCAGTAAGGAGGAGAGGTGACAATTGGTTCCCCTCTTCCAGGGGAAAGAACTATTTCATAACTTGTATTTCATAACTTGTGGAACTTTGTCACATTAATGGGGAGGCTGGGGGTGGAACAGGAGTTGCAGGCTGTACTGGACCAGAAAAACAGTATCTCCAGTGAGTCCATAGGTTTTGATGTTTATTAAGCTGTGAATTTGAGTTTCCAGACTTATCTTTCAAAAGCATTTTGTAGGTCACTCTTTAATTAAGTCAGAGCAGTTGCTTCCAACTTGAATTTTGCTTTGAAGTTTCCTGCTTCTGTTTCAGACCTAAAGAACTACTTATGTGCCTGACATCTTATCTGTATTTTCCAACTATACTTAGTCTAATTAAAGATGTTACCCCCACCTGTAAATCTTCTCTTAATTAGCAACCTCATGGATTTGCTGTTGGCAAGTGCAAGAGTGGATCACTCCACTGCTATCAACCCAATAGGGAATTAAAGTAAGCGTGCTGAAAGGTCATTTCCTCATAAAAAAGAAATGCAGTAACACCTTTTCCTCTCTAACAAGGCTATGACTGCAAAATGCAGCCCCCCAAGAATGAAATGTTCTTGTTGATGTCTAAGAGAGCAGCTCTCTCATACTATAGTGGTTGCTGAACAAAAAATTGTGGTTAAAAATCTCCAAGTTTCTCTGGTATGCAGGTGTCACAAAGGAAGAGATGAGACAGAACTGACACCCAGAAAGAGTTAAATCAAAGCTGAACTAGTTGAAAAATAATATGTTGTTAGTGAAATAGAATAGGACATAAAATAGTAATGCTGTTGGAAGAGACAGAGGAGAGTAAACATTGAGTTGATTGGCATACTGTTGAGGAGGGTAGGTCTCCATGGTCAGTGCACATTCCCTACAGAAGTTTTATAGGAATGCCAATCAAAGAAAATGTTTTCAGTCTCCTGGGATTTAAAAATTTCCTTTGAGGTATCTATCAGCTCTCCCATTTAAAGTCAAAGCCAGAAGACTCAAAGGGCAAACTAAGCAGATGGGACACGGTGAGTGATGCAAGAAATGACTGGTTTGTTGAAGCACTGTATGTACAATGATGTTAAAGATTTACGCAGAATGGAAATTAATGGAGAATCCATCCAGCTCACCTGAGAAATTCTGCCATGAAAGAGCACCTTCTCCACCTACCTCCCAAGGGAAAAGGAAGGGCAAATAAATCTGACATATTAGAGAACAGTAACTTCATTTTAAATTTCCTACAGAAGCTCTCAAACTTTCAGTGTTTGTTGTTTTTACTATAAAGCAGAGGGAGAAACATACAGATGCTCCAAATCAGTTATGAAACTGCAAAATAACAGTGATATGAAACTTCATAAATATATTTTGAAGTACTTGTACAGATGACAATGTATCAAGGCTTTAGTTACTATGTTTTTGTGGGTAAAAAACCCCACCTGTTAAACAGTCAAACGATAAAAAGATAAATATGTTCGAGAGCACAGAGTGCCGTCAGACAGATAAAACACACTATAATAAAACCCTTCTGCAAAACGACCAAAACAGGTTTACACAAAGACAGACATTACAGAGAAGACCAATAAAGCAGCTCCCATTTCAGTGATGATTGTCTCCTACAGCAGGGTCTGTTAAATCCATTTCAATCCTTGCACACTACAACATGCACACAGACCTTTCTTCCTGTTTCTAGAGCATGACTGCCACATATCCTGGAATTCAACGAGTCAAGTATTCAGTGTAGTAATATGGAAATTTATTACAGATCCAATCTCAGGAGTCATGGGCTCTGGGGATTTATAAGAAACAGCCAATGTCCCTTTTTGTCACAGGGAAGAACAGCGTCCCTTGGCCAGAGTGTTCTGTAGGATGGCTTCTGAACTCATCTATCAGTTTTACTTCATCTCCCTCTACCCAGTATGCTGGTTTTTTTATCTAAAACATGATGATTAGACAATCCGTGCACTAGTTATTAATATTTTCAGATATTTTTAATCTCTTGCCGATCCTGGGCTGCATCAAGAGAAGCGTGGCCAGCAGGTCGAGGGAGGGGATTCTCCCCCTCTACTCTGCTCTTGTGAGACCTCACCTGGAATACTGTGTCCACCTCTGGGGTCCTCAGCACAGGAAGGACATGGACCTGTTGGAGCAAGTCCAGAGGAGGCCACGAAGAAGGTCAGAGGGCTGGAGCACCTCAGTTAGAACTAGATGATCTTTTAAGGTTCCTTCCAACCCAAACCATTCTAGGATAGCTACCTTCTCCGTTCTGGCTTTCTATTAATAATAAACCAAACATCATTAAAGACAGAAGATATAGAATACTAAGAAGGTGATTGGGTGAAGGCATTGCAAGTGATAAAGATGTGACTTAATTTAGTCTAATCTCTGGAGCTTCTCTGCCATTTTTCTTTCCTCCTTTGAGAATAATTGTTTAATATTTTATATTACAGGTCAAGTACAGTTTCAAAAGGAGGCAAATACAATTCAGCAAAGGATTCCTTAGATAAAATTCCCAAACCTGAAATATAAATACAGTGTTACGGAAACCCCCTAAAGACGGTATGCAGCAGAAATTTGATTTCCCAGTCTGTTTGCTGCAGACACTGACAGGAGCAAGAAAAATAATTCTGACTGTATCTATGGATGAGCACCAACAAAAACACGGGATAAGTTCCAGCTGCTGCTTGGCCACACACAGAGATAAGAGAAGCCAGATGCAAAGTCCCCAACCTGCATACACAAAAGAAGCCAAAGCCAGATTAGCAGGTGATCTGCGCCCTTCTGGAAAGGGGCTGAAGGCCAGCTGGGCCTACTAAAGACTTAACAACAGTCAAGTGGATCCCACCTTCTGTTTTCTCTGTACAGTGGCTCGTCCTTTATATCTGGAACCAAAATTCACTTGTGGTACCTTTCTCTCCCCACAGTCTAGATCTGAAATTGTTTTCCCACCTTCCTTGCTTGCATACCCACGTTTCAACAAGTCACTTTGATCTGACCTGCATCTTAGACAACTTTTTCCCAGTCTGTATGTCAATTATTTCTTTCTGGAGAAAACAGAGTTGAACTCAAGCTACGTGTGAAATGACCTTACTTGCTTGCTTTACATAGTTAACTTTTACCAGAATTTCTAGAACGCATCAAATAAGAAGTGACAGATAAAAAAAATAATTTCTCACAGGGTTCTCTGAGGCACATCTGTCCTGCTGTTTATTTTAGTCAGTGTTGCTCCTTACCTTCCTAGCACAGAAACTTCTGTTCCTTGCTCACAAGGGTCTCCGGTGCACACTTTGAACAGATGTCTTCCTGTAATTGTCATCTTCATGAAGCCCCTGTGAGACGATAATCATCCCCACAGCTTACAGTTTGCTCCGTGAATCTTCCCTTACTTAAAATTTCTGCTCTGCCTCACAAAAATCAAACCCTTTCTAACAACAGAGCCCTTCTGTCAAGCATGTTCTCCTGATTTCAAATTTCATCCCCCTAATGAATTTATAAATATATTACCCAATCTTTCTTTTGAAAAGACCAGTGTCTTTGATCCACACCTCTCTACTACAAGGCCCTTTTACCAACTAGTGAAAAAGGCTATCAACCAAAAAAAAAAAAAAAAAAAAAGAAAGAAAAAAGACATAGCCTCCAGTACACTAGACGTTGTAATCTCTAGATGTTAGTTTATTGATCCCAGGATTAGAATCCAAAAACAAAAATTACACCCTCCCGGGTTACATCTCCAGTGAAAACCTTGTATGCTGAGAACAGAGCATCCTTGAGGCACACTAGGGCACACGTGCTCACCCACCTCCAGAACGTGGGCTCCTACCTAGAGACTACAAGAAATTACAGTGATGGCAATTTTTCTAGCCTAATAACTGGAGCATTCACAAAAGAAGTTAGAGACCTTAAGTCAAATCCTTCCTCATAGCCCAAGGTGATTCAAATCCTTATCTCTTACCTTCCCAAGAATATGCTAACCATTAGACTGGGAGATTTCCTGGGGCTGCAGGTAACCACACACTGTTTACAACTTTCTTCCAGGACTAGGTAGGAAGAGGCCATACCATGGTGTGGTCCCTCCTCTTCTAACTCGTTGATATATAACCCATTAACAACCCTGGAAATAGGAACTGGAACATGAGACTCCATCAAGCGTTTCTCCCAGATGACAGGATGTCCCCAAAGGGATTCAACGACTAAATTGCTCAGATTTTGTCTGGTGTCAGTGCACGCACAACACACCACCCCAGGACCTTCCAGGCCAAACCAAAGGTGCCTAGTAAATTCAGGCAACACCCTGGGGACTGTTAAACTGCCATGTCAAATACAAGTGCTGTGTACTTCTTCACGTATAGACTAAACTTTGTACTTTAATTTTTCCACTGTTTCTTATTTCCAAGCTGTTCCTCAAGCATCGGGTCCCAATTAAGCTCTTCTCTGTCCATGTGCCCAAGCTGTGTGACTTGTTACCTCTGGAGAACTAGATTAGACACCCACTCTACCACTAGTTGCTTCTTTTCTTTTAATTATCTCGCTATGAAAGAGGACTCATTTTGCTGCTGGGCTTTGCTAAGTGTTTAGCCATCTGATCATTGCCTTGCAAACACCTGAAAAAACTCATATATGGGAAGATCTTCGAGCAGCAGAAAACCATTGAAGCATTTTTTTTTATCACCAGCAAAATAAATGCTTAAGCACATCTTTCTCCCTTCCTGTTCTCTTTATTTTCCAATAAAAATGGCAGAGATGCTCATTTTCACATCTAACCCAAGATATCCACTGTGCTTGACTAATGACATTGAAGCTAAACAAAAACATTTAGGAAAAACAAGATATACTACATTACATTAGCATACCTATATGCCCATATTTTAATTTCATGGCATTTTAGTGACGTGTGCTTCTCACAGAAGATTTGCTATGTAAAATTCAAGGTGTCTGGAAACAGTTTAAACATGTACACACACACACAGAGTATGAAATGAGGACCCTACACAACAGAGGTAGCTTGCATTAATGCAGCCTGCAAAGATACAGAGCTGTAAAAGCAGCCCCACTAAAGCCACCTGGAAAACCCACAAATGCATTTAATCACATATTTAGGTGTTTAGTAGCTTGAAGACTACTTCCTTATTGGAAATAAAAATGACCCCAATGTGAAGATTGGTATTAAGCCAACTTCAATATCCTAAATACATACAGTATTTTGGATTATTAATCCTTACTGTAGTAAAGAGAATAATCAGAATAAGATGTGATGCTCTACAAGATAGTAGAATGCATCCGGTCAATTATGTTATTGCAAAGAAGTTTCAGACCTATCCAGGCTCATCTTTGTGTGTGTAAGGTCACACACAGTGAAAGAGGAAAGCAGCACATCCATTTGACTGCTGATACCTTAAACCAGCAGAGAACCTCAAACAGGACTTAGCCAATTACTAACAGCAGCTTTATCACCTTAATAAATGACATGACACATTAAGTATCAAAGCTTCCTTCAAGCTGGACACTTCAAAGAAAGTCGTTATCTTCTGACTGTTCCACCAAAAGCAGAGTCTATTTAACACTACGTGATTGTCTCATCCAGATTTCTTACAGATGTGCAATCATCAGAAAATCCACAAAGGAACTAATTGCCTGGATTCCGATCTCTCGTCCCTTGGATTCATTTATTTAGGCTGTAAAGGCAGATTATTACGAAGATAATTTCTATAAATCACTGGTAGTACATGGGGGGGGGGGGGAGCTTAGCATAAAAACATGTTTGCAACTTGCTTTTATTATTTCTCCTGCTAAAATACATAACAATATTGTCATAGGACTAGGACTAAATGCTTCAATGACTTAGGAGTGTATGTCTAATCAGAAAGGTGGCATTTGTACTTGGGGAAATTAGCCTTATTTAAAGTTAAGGAATTTAGAAGACTAAATCCATTTTGAAAATAGAACTTTTACTGCAACTACGTAAACAGATACACACAGAGCTGAGTCAGCTCTGTTTTTGTTTAGGCTGGGCAAGTGATGAATGACAAAAAAAAAGCCAATTTTCTAGTCAGGCTCTAGGCTGGGCCAGCCCGGCATCTGGGTGCTGCAGTAGCGCAGGAAACCAGATAAAGTGCCAGGAAGGACCTTTATATTACTTTGTGACAAATACTACTCAAAAGACTGATCTGTGTACAGTACAAAACATTAATCCCTACTATTTTTGTTGCTCTTTTCTTTGGGTTTATTCACCTCTTTGAGAATGGTCACACGAAAGTTTTCAAAGCAGCCGGTGTTCTCATGTGTCTGTCTTCATTGTGGGAACTCCAATGTAATATTTCAGTGCCTTTAACTCCTGTATTACCATAGTCTTTTTTACTACTCCTGTCTGACAGCCTCTCCCTCTAAACAGAGCGCTCTATAGCCAGCTTTACCAAGGAGGAGGTGAAGAGCCTCTATATCTGAGAAGAAGTGCAATGACTGCAGCTGAAGAGCCAAGAGTCAGTTGTTAGAGATTAACCTTCCTTCACTGACAGACGATCGCCACGCACTGCCACTAATGGGTTAAACTAGCAAACATTCTGTATAATGTACAACTATTTTTAACTGGGTTAGCTCTTTACTTCTTAGAGGGCAAACCACTGGCGATGGAGAGCTTCCTTTTACTTATCCTGCAGGGACTATTTTATTTTTAAAAGTGATGAAGTGTTCAGGGTGCTATTTCAGACAAGCTGACATTTGGAGATTTCACTCTTAAGCTTCCTTGTTATTTATCAAGGGACTTGTTAAAAATAAAGAGAAGAGATGTTAGATTCTTGTTTCAGGTATTTAGCTTGTCCTATCAAAGGAACCCCTTGTTTCAGGATGCCTCTGTTACTGCCTTTGCCTCTTCCTATTCCTGACATTACAGCATGTTCTCCATCAAGGGACATCAGTATCTGCAGTGATAACTGGCAAGAAACCTGGCACACAAACAAAATCAATAGCATTTTGAAAAATTAAATTGAGAGGTGGCTATCAAAGGAGCTCTGTATTTGGAGGTAGAAGGAAATATGTCCTTCCCTCCTTTCCAAAAAAAATAGAATATTTGTGAAAAACTTGGAAGGGGATTCTTTTTTTAAGTGTTTTTCTTTTAAATACAGGCCAAGCTAAAGAGCTGATTTTTCAAATGAGTCAAAAAGGAAGCAAGCCGACTAAACAAATGCCAACCATCTAGAGGTCAATAAACCCAGCACAGCTTGTGCTCCGGATTAGCTGTATCATAATGTTGGTTTGTCTAGTCGGGATAGCACAGCCTAGCTAAAATTCTACATCTCAGAATCATTCTTTACTCCTGTATTCCTTTATTTCATATTTATTTTATTGCTGATAAACATTTCATTTAAAAATCTTGTGTAAAAATCTTACTTCACCTTTAATATTCATTCAGTCTGAAATAAGTTAGATCAGACATTTCCTAATTTTTCTGGTGAAGGATAGGTACTATTTTTGTTTGCTTTGATATAGCGGTAGAAATCCCTAGCCCAAATCAAGAGATCCATTGCAAAGTCTCTACTACACCAGCCATGAGCTCAAACAAAGTTCTCCACCCTCTGCACATGCCCTTACCCAATTCTGATGCAAACACCAGCTCTTAACTAGACTTGCATTGCGTGTTTGAAAGCAGAATCACTTCACAGCAGACAGATGATATCTGTGCTGACTATGTGTCACTGCACATTTTGAGACACCTAAAGCGACACGTTTATTTACCAGAGTTCACAGGCACAACATATAAGCTGTGTGTTCCTGAACTGAATGGTTGCAACCTCACTCTCCATGGTAATTTGTTCCCCAAAATCATGACTTCACAGGCTAATTAATCTTCTTCTGTCTTCTGACCAAGAGCTAATTATTTTTTTCTTCACAGTGTTATGAAGTTTAGCAGTTTACTTTCTTGCTTCAACTCTTCTGTTTTATAGAAATTGTCTGTAAATAATAAAACCCCATATTTTTAAAGGCTGCTAGAAAGGCTATATACCAACATAAAACAACAGTTTTAAAATAAAAGATTCATTTAAAAAAACCCAATACAAACAGAAAATACAGAGACCCTTAAATTCCTCTAATCAATCCAAAATGGTAATGCAAGGAAACATCCCATTCACATCTATTTATGCTTTAACTTCCCTTTCATCAGCATGAATAAATTATCACCCTTACCAGTTCCACGCTTGGCCCTTTTTTTTTTTTGAGACAGAAAAGACTTATAGAATCAAAGTCATCACTTGTACTCTAGCTCAACAGATTTCACTCATGCTGAAGTAGAGAGAGTCATGCCCTTACAGATAACTCTGAAACTGTTTTCTGAATCATAAAAACTCATCATCAGAATCCATATATTTCTGTTCAATATTTGCCTGGAGGCTGAACACCATACACAAATACGGAATGTAACAATTCTGAATGCAACCACTGCCAACTGAATCATGTGATTTGGTAACAATTCCTTGTTCACAACAAGGTAGAAAATCTGTCATTTGATACACAGCAAAAAAACCACTTGTAACTGTGTCTTTGGTAACAAAAAAGTAGACTGAAATATTTCTAATAATTTTGTGAAACTTTGGAAGATGCACTAAAAAAGTCATTAACGTTTACCAAAAAACTGAAAGTTATACACAAAATTTTATCACAAAATGCATTGTGTCACAACTTACTGAACAGTCTTGCAGCTCTTTCCACTGAAATCTTAATCTCACACACAGAATACCACCACCTACTTTACAACACCCTAATTATAACTGAACAAAGTGAACTTGTGAGATGACAGCGTCACTTCCAGTTCTAATTCAAGGAAAGCATACAACTCATACCGAGTGAGGGAAAAAAAATATTACTCTGGTTGAAACGGTACAATCACACTACAGAAAGAAAATGTGTTAAAACCAGACTCCAACGTGGCTCACAAGCAAGACTTATGTATACCATAGTGACTTCAGACAGAAGCGGTGTCATTTCAACAATCTCAAAATCAGAACTGAAAATCAGCATTGTTTTAATGCAATGGAAATTTCTATAGTAATGCAATTATTTTTATCAACTCGAACAGAATTCTGTCTCTTAGAATCTGCCAAGTGGAAAGTTCACTTAGCAGTTCAAGCACTCAGATACATTCAGTTCTGCTACAGTCTACCAGCAGCAACGCTTAGCAGTCTCAGGATTCAAAAGCAGCATGGTCTAGCAAGCTCAGAGAGATTTAGGGCTCTTTGAAGTAGCTTAAAATTCAATACTGTTTCAGTTTTCTCCAAATAAAGAAGTCTCAAAACCCCTAATGTGCTGGCCTTAAACTATATAATTGTTTAACTACAGTCTTTTTTATTTTATTATTTCACTGCCTCTTGCAGTAAGTGTATTTCTATTGCAGCCACTTTCAGGAGTCTTTTAGCATTTCAGAATTTGTACTTTGCACTGAAATGATAGGCAAGTCTAACCCTGCCTAATAGGTATCTTTAGAAAAACCATAACTGATCTCCAAGTAGTCATTAGCCACAACTGCATACTCTCATAGAAAATTGTCCCATTGAACGATTGACATTGTGCAACCACTTGAACACAGGCAATTTCGCTCATGGGAACAAACTGACGGGACAAAAGATGGTGTACATGACAGCACTCTTACTGTGTGCTCAAGGGATCACCAAATCTTCACCCGTTCAGTTCTTAAACATCTCTCTAGCTGTGCCTTGGCATCCCAGTTGGAAAGCAGCCCACAGACTGTACCTACTCATCTGTTTCATGGACATTCAGTGGATCTGAAGAATTAGACTTATATTTCCAAATAAACCAAGCTATAACAAGTTTGTGTTCCCCTGTATAATAATCTCACGTCCATATGCAGAGTGTCAGGCACTGGATCCCTAGTGAGTATGAACGCTATGCACAGTTGCTCTGCATTCCCACACAGTGTGCCCAGGGACATACAGGCATTGTACAAATTCAGCCATGGAACAATAATAGGAAATTAAATGTCTATTCAGAAGCTTATGTTTGGAGAGAATTAAAGATCAGTATATGTTCTGCTTTTTGTAGGAAAGGAATAAACAGTGAAAATTCAACTTGCAGATTAGAAGCTTTGTTTATGTTTGTCCATTTTCAAGTAGCAAAAAAAAGAGTGGACCCTTGTACCAGGTCTCCGACACCTCTCTCTTAACAACCCAAGTATTCGTCCAATAGGAGGAGAAAGTCTGTGGATGAAAAGTGGATGAAAATTCATTACATTTTTAGTAGGGTCAGGGTCCATACAGCTCAATGAGCCAACCTTACTCAACATGTAACCTCACAGTTGCTCAAGTAGGCTGCAAGAACACATAGCCAGAGAAAAATATCCAGCACAACTTTAGGTTGGCATAAACTCACCATGACACAGCACAATAACTTTTTATGCCTATTCTGGTAGCACAGTTTGCTCCAGCGCTCTTTTAATCTGTTATTCTCAATGAAGTATTTGGGTTCATACAAGTCTGTCCCTTATGTTACCAAACTCCCATGTAAATTAGTAGGAGAAAAGGTTACATAGGACCTAGCCCAGTACTCAGAATGACTGCAGCAGTGCTCAGAATATGTCTCGTAGAGAAGGTTATATAAACCTAACCATGCAAAACTCAGGGTTCACAAAAATGTTCTGTGTCCCCTTGCTCAAAGGCAACAGAAAGTGCCAAGAACTAAACATATTTAAAAGACTGCATCCACTTTTTCTCCTTCATTAGTATTCATTATCAGACTGTTACAAAATGGAGACATAAGTATATAAATAAAACTCCTCTAGTAATGGTTTAGGAATTTAATCCCTCAATCTTTCATCTTTTGAGCTATCCCTATTCAGGTAGGGATCTCTCAGCATGTGAGTTACAGCAGCTCAGGTCCAGGAGGAGCTTGCCCCTTTAAAATGCAGCATTTCACACTGAGAAATGGCTTACTGGTCTGGGCTCTATTTTATATCGCAAGTCACCATACCTTCCAATCCCATTGATGTTAATGGGTAAAATTCTAAGGTTACAATTTAGTCCAGCTTCAGCTCCCACCGAGATGAATGACAAAAACTTTGTACTGCTTTCAGTGAAACAGGATCTGGAGTTCAGTTTTACCTCAGGCCTGGCTCCCGCAGGTTTTGCGCTGAAGTCAATGGGACCTGACTTGAACAAAGATTAACAACCTCAAGATCCAACCTAGTGTGATGTGAATCTCTCCGTAACTAATGGGATTGGGACTGTACACATTACTTTAAATGGAAAATGATGTTGAGAG
>WKFP01014254.1:793199-835926 GCA_011057875.1 Pterocles orientalis
GAATCAAAGTCATCACTTGTACTCTAGCTCAACAGATTTCACTCATGCTGAAGTAGAGAGAGTCATGCCCTTACAGATAACTCTGAAACTGTTTTCTGAATCATAAAAACTCATCATCAGAATCCATATATTTCTGTTCAATATTTGCCTGGAGGCTGAACACCATACACAAATACGGAATGTAACAATTCTGAATGCAACCACTGCCAACTGAATCATGTGATTTGGTAACAATTCCTTGTTCACAACAAGGTAGAAAATCTGTCATTTGATACACAGCAAAAAAACCACTTGTAACTGTGTCTTTGGTAACAAAAAAGTAGACTGAAATATTTCTAATAATTTTGTGAAACTTTGGAAGATGCACTAAAAAAGTCATTAACGTTTACCAAAAAACTGAAAGTTATACGCAAAATTTTATCACAAAATGCATTGTGTCACAACTTACTGAACAGTCTCGCAGCTCTTTCCACTGAAATCTTAATCTCACACACAGAATACCACCACCTACTTTACAACACCCTAATTATAACTGAACAAAGTGAGCTTGTGAGATGACAGCGTCACTTCCAGTTCTAATTCAAGGAAAGCATACAACTCGTTCCGAGTGAGGAAAAAAAATATTACTCTGGTTGAAACGGTACAATCACACTACAGAAAGAAAATGTGTTAAAACCAGACTCCAACATGGCTCACAAGCAAGACTTATGAATACCATAGTGACCAGATAGAAGCGGTGTCATTTCAACAATCTCAAAATCAGAACTGAAAATCAGCATTGTTTTAATGCAATGGAAATTTCTTGTCTCTTAGAATCTGCCAAGTGGAAAGTTCATTTAGAAGTTCAAGCACTCAGATACATTCAGTTCTGCTACAGTCTACCAGCAGCAACGCTTAGCAGTCTCAGGATTCAAAAGCAGCATGGTCTAGCAAGCTCAGAGAGATTTAGGGCTCTTTGAAGTAGCTTAAAATTCAATACTGTTTCAGTTTTCTCCAAATAAAGTCTCAAAACCCCTAATGTGCTGGCCTTAAACTATATAATTGTTTAACTACAGTCTTTTTTATTTTATTATTTCACTGCCTCTTGCGGTAAGTATATTTCTATTGCAGCCACTTTCAGGAGTCTTTTAGCATTTCAGAATTTGTACTTTGCACTGAAATGATAGGCAAGTCTAACCCTGCCTAATAGGTATCTTTAGAAAAACCATAACTGATCTCCAAGCAGTCATTAGCCACAACTGCATACTCTCATAGAAAATTGTCCCATTGAACGATTGACATTGTGCAACCACTTGAACACAGGCAATTTCGCTCATGGGAACAAACTGACGGGACAAAATGTGGTGTACATGACAGCACTCTTACTGTGTGCTCAAGGGTTCACCAAATCTATCTCTCTAGCTGTGCCTTGGCATCCCAGTTTGAAAGCAGCCCACAGACTGTACCTACTGAGCTGTTTCATGGACATTCAGTGGATCTGAAGAATTAGACTTATATTTCCAAATAAACCAAGCTATAACAAGTTTGAGTTCCCCTGTATAATAATCTCACGTCCATATGCAGAGTGTCAGGCACTGGATCCCTAGTGAGTATGAACGCTATGCACAGTTGCTCTGCATTCCCATGCAGTGTGCCCAGGGACATACAGGCATTGTACAAATTCAGCCATGGAACGATAATAGGAAATTAAATGTCTATTCAGAAGCTTATGTTTGGAGAGAGTTAAAGATCAGTATATGTTCTGCTTTTTGTAGGAAAGGAATAAACAGTGAAAATTCAACTCGCAGATTAGAAGCTTTGCTTATGTTTGTCCATTTTCAAGTAGCAAAAAAGAGTGGACCCTTGTACCAGGTCTCTGACACCTCTCTCTTAACAACCCAAGTATTCTTCCAATAGGAGGAGAAAGTCTGTGGATGAAAAGTGGATGAAAATTCATTACATTTTTAGTAGGGTCAGGATCCATACAGCTCAATGAGCCAACCTGACTCAACATGTAACCTCACAGTTGCTCAAGTAGGCTGCAAGAACACATAGCCGGAGAAAAATATCCAGCACAACTTTAGGTTGGCATAAACTCATTACGACACAGCACAATAACTTTTTATGCCTGTTCTGGTAGCACAGTTTGCTCCAGCGCTCTTTTAATCTGTTATTCTCACTGAAGTATTTGGGTTCATACAAGTCTGTCCCTTATGTTACCAAACTCCCATGTAAATTAGTAGGAGAAAAGGCTACATAGGACCTAGCCCAGTACTCAGAATGACTGCAGCAGTGCTCAGAATATGTCTCATAGAGAAGGTTATATAAACCTAACCATGCAAAACTCAGGGTTCACAAAAATGTTCTGTGTCCCCTTGCTCAAAGGCAACAGAAAGTGCCAAGAACTAAACATATTTAAAAGACTGCATCCACTTTTTCTCCTTCATTAGTATTCATTATCAGACTGTTACAAAATGGAGACATAAGTATATAAATAAAACTCCTCTAGTAATGGTTTAGGAATTTAATCCCTCAATCTTTCATCTTTTGAGCTATCCCTATTCATGTAGGGATCTCTCAGCATGTGAGTTACAGCAGCTCAGGTCCAGGAGGAGCTTGCCCCTTTAAAATGCAGCATTTCACACTGAGAAATGGCTTACTGGTCTGGGCTCTATTTTATATCGCAAGTCGCCATACCTTCCAATCCCATTGATGTTAATGGGTAAAATTCTAAGGTTACGATTTAGTCCAGCTTCAGCTCCCACCGAGATGAATGACAAAAACTTTGTACTGCTTTCAGTGAAACAGGATCTGGAGTTCAGTTTTACCTCAGGCCTGGCTCCCGCAGGTTTTGCGCTGAAATCAATGGGACCTGACTTGAACAAAGATTAACAACCTCAAGATCCAACCTAGTGTGATGTGAATCTCTCCGTAACTAATGGGATTGGGACTGTACACATTACTTTAAATGGAAAATGATGTTGAGAGAAGACGAAACATATTTCTATTTGACTGATTTGCTTGAGATTTGAAGAAGAGAGCTAGTATTCCAGAATAATATAAGAAAATACATTACAATCCAGTAAAATATGAGGACATATGGAAGAACTCTGTTCAGCTGTATATTAATCAAAATAAAACGTATTTGCAACTTGTATGTCTATCAGCTGTAGCAGACAAATAACTTTCAAGCTACAGCTATGGCATCACGAGCCCAAAGGCAGTAATATATTTCATCTATTTAATGCAGTGGAGAAAGGCTTGCATACCTCTTCATTTATAAACTGAAAAGCATTGTGAGGCTACATGAATAATGAATATTAAGAAAATAAGACACCTGCTGCCAACAGGCCTAAGAAATCCAAACTTTAATACAAACAGGTTTAAAATGCATTTCTGAGCTTTTCCATTTTTCCCAACATGACAGCTATTAGAAAGCTCTACTGAGCAAAATGGGTGCCGCTCCCTTTAAAGTTCACTATTTAATTTCCTCTGACATTTGGAAAATTTTCACTCCATTCGGCTCTTTCTCCTCTTTGTGTTATTTGTTAGACTCTCCTTTTCTTGTCTTGTCTTTTATGTCAGAAAATAGATGAAATGATTTGTCTCGTCACAATAAAAGAATAGCTCATACTGTTTTTCTTTCAGTTCTCCTTCTCTATTACTTAACTGCAGCCCTGGCTGGTTCTTTGTATTACGGTTTCCATCTCGGGAACTAATAAATTAAACAGAACAAAAATTAAATTAGACTTGGCAGGCTTGCAATAGCTAGTGATTTAGGTGCTTCCTCACATCAAATTGAGAGGGAATGTTTCAGCATCCTAGGGGACACCAAGTGAGATGAATACCTTGAAAGAGATTAAAATTTGTTACGAAGACAGAAAGAATAGGGAGCGACTTTGGAAAAAGATCTGAAGGGCAGCAATTTTACTTTTTCAAAACATCTTTGAGAAAGAAGGAATCATTTGACCTACCCAAAGACCCCTTCCGAAGCTTGGCATGCTGAGAAGTATCAAAATATCCCATACTCAACGACAAGCTGATATCACTTCTATCTGAAATTTTCATTTTTAACTCCAAGTGGGATAAAGAAAGCATCAATTTTATTAGTGATATACTAAAAGTGAAATTATCGCAGAATTGAAAGCATGATAACTGACCATAACTGATTTTGTGTGCTTTCATCTTGAATGTCACGTCTCTTTAAACACAACTGGGTTGGGGCACTTCCCTGGAAAGCCATGGAGACTGTCCTGAGCAACCAATACACCTGACAGAGATCCATCCATGGTCTTCCACATGGGGTTGGCAGAGACATGAAAGGAGACTGTCATAGCAGGGCCAGGAAGCCCGCAAGTACCTAAAAGTGATGAAAATACCTTATTAAAGGCCAGAGGGGATGAAGCAATTTGCCACAACTCAGAAAGTCACCAAGTCCATGGAATTCAAACCTGGAACGAAGGACTCATTTGGAAAGCCACAGTTATGGGGAGAACAGTTCACATTCCCTGTGCATTCTGAGCTGATAATTTCATATTATCTCTACTAAAACACTCTACATTTAAAAGCCTGTCAGTCTTTTGGGGAGGACACCATGAGGAAAATGTCCAGGTACAAAAGCCTCAGACTCCTGACTGATTCAGCATTACTTCGTGACATGCCAAGATGTGGTGGGAACAGAACTGTGGATCACTGAGTCTGATTTTTCTTCCAAGCAAATAGCAGAGCATGCAATGATTTATTTTACTAGAAGCAAGTTTTGGGTTCACAAGTTATCATGAGGAAACTTCACATAATAATTTATAACAAATAATTTCCTTTAGTATGCATTGCAGTAACAAATATTCTAAAAAAAATAAATCTGTAATTTGAATCTGATAATTTTCTACTTAATTTTCATTTATTTCCTACCTTTTTCTAGCCATACTAAAAATTTCAATAGAGTTTCTTACTATCAACTGGTCGTATCAAGTCAGAGTATTTATTTTGCCAGTAGTTCATATAACTGGT
This sequence comes from Pterocles orientalis, assembly GCA_011057875.1. NCBI lineage: Eukaryota > Metazoa > Chordata > Aves > Pterocliformes > Pteroclidae > Pterocles > Pterocles orientalis. Next base: position 798,189 of record WKFP01014254.1, read on the forward strand.
ATTTCTGGGGGTTTAAACAGCAGTTCCTCATGAAATCTATGCAGGACTGCTGAACAGGATGTCTGTCCACAACTCAGCACTCCCACATCACAGCCTGGCATATTAGCTTTAAGTGCCGATCCAGGTGATTTTGCACTAGAATATCAGGCCTGTGAGTGACATACGAGGCACAAGATTTGTTATCCAATCTATTAGGGAAGAAGTAGTTACCATTAAGAAGTGGTGGGTATGGAGAGCTAATAACAGCCTAGGTGAACAGGGGCATTTACCCCAGCAAGATTTAGCATATCGTTAATCAGAGTTTACATGTTCATGCAACAGTACTGACATTCTCAAGAAGAAAACATATCCAGGCATGAGACTATAAAAAAGGAAGAGCACAAAGTGCACTTAACAAGAACAGTTTAGTTTGCAAAACCTGGTTCCACCTTGTCATGAATTGTAAATTTTCCTGTTAATCAAGTAAATTGGAGCCAACTGGAACACAAAACTAAAATTATTAAAATATATATATATTATTGATCTAACAGAAAAGCAAGTCTTTATGTTGTGACTGAAAAAGAAGTCTAGCTAAATTGGTAGTTCCAGACAATACTTGAAGTCAAACATGACTGCTCTGCTCCCTGGAACACAGCACAAATGCCTCAAGAACAAAATCCTAATTGGTTTAAGAAATATTGAAGCCTTTCTGTGCAATATACTGAGAGATTCTGCACCTGATGGCAGTACTGGAGACATAAGAACATATAAAATGATACACAGTATTGAATGGGAAGGTCTGGAGAAAGAAAAAAACCCACCGCCAACTCAAACATAAAAAATTACATCTTGTCGCTATATAGCTTTCACCTACTAATTAAAACAGAGGAACCACTCTATCAACTTCTCATCATGAACTATTCCAGTTTTGAAAGCCTTTTCTGATTACTCCCACAAGCAGGCCTGTGTTCACTCAATGCAAAACATTTCCTCCTGAAGTGACCTGTATTGTTTCATTCTTTTAACTAACTGGAGGAAATACATCTGTTGTGATGGTCACACAAAACTAGCCCACTATTAGACATGATGGCACAGCAATCAAGCAGGATTTATTACTACAATTCACTGTAGCTGGGGATATAATCATAGCCCTTCTTTCTCCATCAGAGCTAAGAAAACCATTAGGTGACTGGCTATTATTTTTTCATTGTTCTTTTTGGGTCCTAAACAAATATACAGAACCATGCTGCTTTTCAGATCAGACATTTATGCTCAAGTATATCCAACTCTAAGCGAATGCCGCTACAAGCCAAATCGAACCATGTTATTTATTTGGCTTTGGGACTGGCCTGCTAGATAACAACCAAGATTTTCCATAGTAAATGTGACTAGTCAATGGGCAAAGTTAAATAAAGATACCTCTGTTAAAAAGCAAAATTGCAATAATGCATTACAAAGCAGACCCAGCTCCTCAGACTCTTCATTATGGAACCTAAGAGGTCATTTGATTAAAGCTGAACAGAAATATCTATACATCTGTTTAAAAAGCTCACCAAGTTTAATACATTTAATAATTTTAGTTATGGTTGGCTCTAGAGCCAGATCTAATAAGAGTTTTAGCACTGAGACACCAAAGCTTCAGTTTTCCTGCCTTCTAAGATGAGTCCGTAACCCTGGTAGTTGCATAAGCATCCTATGCAACACACGAGAGAGGAGAGACCCTTCCAAACGGAGACAAAGCTTCAGAGGTGAGAGCTTTCTCTCACCAGAAGTCACTTTGCTGGAGAATGAATCTTAAATTTGACCTGCTAGATGTTTTACTAAGAGCTGCATTAGGACACTTCTGTCTGCTTGGCGCTAGCAGTTGAAAAGCTGTATCCATACATCTTTGAAGAGCTGAACAGACCGTCACTTTTAAAAGATTGCTATCAGTGTTAAGGGTAACCAGACAGTATTTATATAGTCATATAATTAGATGATTTGCCCAGAGACAACTCTACACAGGAAGAACCTAAGCAAAAAGCATGTTGAGTAGCAGCTAAGTGGTGCTGTTAAGGTTTATAATTCTGGCCTCTACTTTTTACATAAACCCTATTTTATATCTAAACCTTAAGCATATCAACTGGGTGAGAAAAGGCAACAGAAAATCTTTTTAAAATCCTCTTTTTTTTTCCATCCCAGTCACAGATATTAGTAGATGAAATCCCTTTGCAATAACTGTCTAAATACTGAACTTAATTTTATTTCTTTGTTAATCAAAACGGTCATTTGAGAAATAGTGATCATCCTGAATGCTCTCCAAAGACTTCAGAGAAATTATCCTAAATTTAATGAGTGCTGGATAAGTCTACAGAGCATCTTCATTTTAATTTATGAAATTGGTATTTCATTTGTTGACCATTTGTACATGTTTTGAAAAAAGAAATCATTGTAGATATCCAGAGTTAATTGATGTTTTCATTAAAACTGTATGCCCATAGGTAAAACTGTATGCCCATAAACTGCAATGAAAAAGCCATACTTAAAACTCCTGCTCATTAAAACATTACATGTAAAGTTATTTACTGCAATTCTGCAAGACTAAAAATCAGTTGCCAAATGAACTTTGCAGTTTCCATAACATTTTTTAGCTCAAATACTTAGACACTGATGCCCTTATGAGTTTGTCAATTAATAACTACAAAAGAATTTTCTAGAAAAAGAAGTCATCTTTTCCATTTGACTCAACATGATATTCTTTGTAATCTCAAGGAGAATAACCTTGACAAGATTTACATTTTAAAGAATAAAGTTAAATTCTTTTCATTAATAAATAATTGATCTACACATTTCTATCCATTTTCATGCAAAATTTACTGGGGTGCTGAGGCTACAGTTAAAGTACCTGTAAATCAACATGTGATACAAAGCTCCATCTTTCTCATTTGAAAAATGGAGGATTATTTTATATTATTTTATATAAAGGTATAATGCCTTAGCTCTCATCATACTCTGTTTCTTCTGAAACTATTTTCTTTTAAATAAAGCATGAGCAAAATCACGGCTGCACTGAAAAAATAAAAAAGAAAAAATGCCCCTTTGACGATTCACTTAACATTTCACTTTCATCCAAATTTCACTTAACATTTTCATATATATTAGTATATTTTGTGATCAGAGAATTTTACTATCACTAGCAAGTCACAGCCTCCTTAAAAAACACTGAAAAAGAAAAGCATTACTATTTGCATGTTAACACGCAGAAGTGAATGTGCAAACACTGACATGAAACATTTCTAACCTTCCCTTCCTCCTTTGGCAAACAAATGCCCAACGGCCATTGGTATAACCCAGTCATCCACTGGGGTTTTCTCCAAATTCACTGTTCTCTCCATAACAACTGAGATTCTCTCAAGCACCTTCTCTTCACATACTGAAATTACGTTCCATCCACTCCCACAATAAGGACTGTGAAATGATCCTTAGAAATCAACCCCTGAAGTTATGCATACTGTGCCTTCTTGTACCTATTGCATCAATAGGAGGAAAATCATGCTGATGTCTGGTCCTCCAGCACCTAATATACAATATAGCATCACTTCTGATCAGTACTTGCTGTCTACAATGAATACATTCAATCCCTTGGAAAGCAATGTGTCATATAATGTGTTTCTAGATGGTGAAAAAAACTACAGCCTTTCCAAATTCAGCAAGATTTTGAGACTGAATGAAAAAGGTGATAATTTGGTTTTCAAACCAACAACTGTGGATGCCTTGGAGAAAATATACAGCCAACAAACAGGAATGACTTGCTAGCTAGACAAAATACCTACTATGATTCTATGGCAAATCAAAGCTATTAACAAATACTCTTGTGGTGATGATTTAAAGAAATGTAAATACCAGCCATATACACTGCACAAAAAGATAAGCCTACTCTAAACTCCCAGTGCTTGCTCCCGCACCGCATATTGCAGCCAGACCTGCACTTGTTTCTTGGTAGAAATGCACATGCTCTCTCTCAAGGGTAAAGTCTAATCCAAAAGTAGGAATTTCCCATTTACAAGTGGGAGCATGTTGCTTTTGACAAGGAAAAAGGTGGAATATGATTTATGAAGTTCTAATACCATTTGAAACAACTTACATCTATCTCACTTAAAGGAGAGCCCAAAGGAAATTTAGTTAAGAACAACCCTTAAGTCAATCTGACATTTGCTGTCCTGTGTTTGAAAAAGCATTCCCTGTAAATATTAGATTTTTATAGCCATATAAGAACCCATAATCAAAATTAATAAGAAGAAAAAGCTTCTTTTAAAAAAAAAAAAAAAAGACCACTACACCACACTGAACAGGTTGATAATGGTATTTCATCAAAACAGACAACCCCTATCACTCTGGACAAGACACAAGACAGAAAGTAGTTATTTAGCTCTAAATCCTAAAGCATTAAACAGGTTGCAACTCCTACCCATAGTGTCAAGACTTGCCCCTATATTAATTACACTGCTGCTACCAAAAGATCTCAGAGAACCTTGTTTTCTTCTAAGTCCATAAGGTCTAAGACTGTAGTGTTCATGTCAGCTTTCAGTGAAGAGAGCCCAAAGCCACAGAAATATATACCAAACACAAAACTATTCTGAAGTCTTCATTTTTTGGTACTTTAATTCACTAGATTTTAGAGAAAGGGGCCAAATATGACACAGGAGTTCAGAGATTTAGATTCTGAGTTCCTAAGTACTTATCGTTATGAATGTTGAAAGCTTTTCAGAGAATCAAGGGCAACACCATCATATTTTTTGCAAAGGATAAGATCTTCCCTTTGAATCTGCGCCACTAAATTCAATTGATTGTTAACTTTTGTTCCAATTCTAGTTTAGACGAGCATTATTCTCAGATGACATTCTCAGAAAAGCAAGGTTAGACATATCTGATAAATTAATTCCCTTTGGATGTTACAAACTCCCTTTTCTTGCAGGCCTCAGCTCTATTAATTACCAGTGTTTTGCTTTACAACCTGACATTTAAAGCTAGAACTGGGTTAACTTTATTCGTATGAATTGTGGCACCCATGAACTGGTGTAGAGCTCACTGACTCTGCAGGATACATACAGCCATAGAAAAAGGAGGAGGAAGACAGCAAACATTCCAAATACGGTCCTCTGAGAGAAAGAGGACTGGGACAGAAAATGAGCAATGGAGACCATGTACCAAAAAAGCTGCTTAAACTATTCATAAACAATAAAATCAAGATGTTGATGAAAGACTGAAACACAGCACTGTAATTCACAGCTAGTGCGTTCCTTGAATACAGTGTGTTGTGGGGACAACAGTGCCCCAGCAACTTTTACATCAGAAAGTAGTCTATTATTTATAGAAATGTGAAGGAGATCAGCATGGAGAAGACACTTTATAAGTAAATCAAGAAAAGTCATTAGTGACTTAGGAGAGGTCAATTTCTGTTTGGTTGCAGAGTGCAAATGCAGCACTAGAATGTCCAGAGAGACCCGCTAGCTGGTGTGAATAGTAATGCTGTCTACAGATCTCTCAAGGAAAAATTCAGTTTTGTTCCTTGGGTATTTATTTTCTGTGATTTCCTGTCAGTTTATGTGCGTACTTCTCTAGGGATTGAGGGAATATGAGCGTTTCTCTTAAACAGATTAAATGCTTGATGCAGAGGATGTAAAAACACACTGTACTGCAACTCTCCTAATTTCTGATAAATTTTAATACATTTCAAACTTGCAGCTATTTTGGTTATATGCAAGACTCTGAAAACACAAAGTTTTTATTTACAGGGATTACACTGTTACTGAAGTGAAACAACATTATTAAAACAGATATTTTTGGACACCTATTAAAACCCAGCGATTCTCATAATCTAAAGTAGGAACAAATTATATGCTTTTTTGACAAGATTTTCTGAAAAATCAAGTGTGTTTGCCCTCTTATTACGCTATCACTTTATCAGCTCCTTTGGGAATGGCATTTAACATTAACATCTGTTTTGTTGAGCCAGATAACCTGCCTCTGCCCCCCATCAGATACCTTCTCTAAGGGTCAGCAAAGTATCTCATGGGTACTTCTGCAATCATTGCAAGGCTGCTATCTTGTACAAAATAGAAGATTTATATGGGTCAGATTAACCAAAAACTTTTACATCACTCCAAAAAGTGTCAAGCTGTGTAACAGTCTATGTCAAACAGTAAAGGAGCTAAATACCAGCCAAATATTATTCCTCCTCCTTCCAAGATAAGAGCTTGATTCTATACTTTAATACCAATTTTATGGAAGTTACCTTTAGTACAATCTCTTCAAATCTTTGCTACTCTAAGAGAAAAAGGAATCAAGCACAAAGGTTTCAGAAGTGTAAAGTAAACTGATTTCTTTATATTTTTTTCCTGTCAAAATTGAAATTATAATGATGAGGTATTATTAAAATCCAGGCAAAACCTGTCCATATGGCATTTCTTACACAAGTATGACTGTATGCAAAGAATTACTCACCTGTTGCAACACAGAAGCTAGTTCGTGATTATAATAATATCAATGTTTTCAAATAATCATAAAAAGACCACTACTGTGAATAACACAGAGGTTCAGCAAGCACTCCTTTCCTCTCCTTCCTCCATCACCTCAAACACACATCCCACGGAGGGACAGAACAGTAAATATCCATCTAAGCAAATGGAAATAAAGCCAATCCACCGGGCACAAGACCATGTTTTTTCTCAACTACTTTCTACACATACCAGTTCAGGCTGCAAACTCACTGTGGGGCAGAAACCTGCAACACACCTGTCACACGCTGAGGAGTTATCAAGCTTTCAAACCAGAGACTTAGGTGCTTAAAACAGCCGCAGCAGCACTGAGCTCCTCTTGGGCCAATTTACTTTGCTTCAAGAGTGGTGTCCTCCGTAAACTACCTTGGGGAGATTTAACCTACTACAGAGCTGTCTTCACAGTGTCTGGAGAAAACCTAGCCCCAGAGCAGCAACATACAACTATTTCATAGTAAGTGCCTGCTACTGGGAGGCCCAAAGACACGGGGAGGTTGCAGGGGCGAAGGGTGGTTGTGCCCCAGGTGAGGGACGTGCACCCAGGCGGCCCAACTCCATGGGCATTTCTGCCCCCGAGGAAAATCTGTGGTGTAGCTGGACTTCCCGGGAAACTTTGGATGAACTTTTCCAAGTTTCCTGTATTTTATAGGGTAAATAGCTTATTCCTGCCATGAAATTTTCTCAAAGCTAGTCCCTGTTGAGTGGGCTTTAGCAGGAGCGGGGCCTGCTCCCCGTCAGGACACACGGAGGTGCTGGGCTGCTGGGAGCGGAGCTGGAAACGGGCTCGTTTTTAAACCGCGCTGTAACAGACAATCCACAGTATCTCTTGTAATAACTTATGAAAATATTTATTTCTCCTTTAAGAAAATTTTTAAAACTATTTTGAGGTTTACTTTCCAGACACAGATGTGTCTTATGTTCATTTCTTCAGTAGCTGTTGGTGGTCGTTACCATGAGATAAATCTTGCTTTTATTCCTGTGGTACATTTTGGCATTCTGACCTAAAATTCTACTTATTTGCCATGAAACCACTGTTTTTCTGTCATTTTTTGGTTTTTTTCCCTTCCTGCCACTCACTCGCACACAAACCACTCCCACTCCCCCTCCCTGCGCCCCGCCTCGTCCCTTCCCGCCGGTCCCCTCAGGGCCGTCCCGCCTGTCAGCAGCGCTGGTGCCGCCGGCCTTCGTTCGGGCTGGCTCCTCGGGGACACCATTTCTGTCCCGTTTTCGAAACCCCCGCAGCAGTGACCACAGCCACCGCCATCCTCACTCCTGGCATTGAAGACTCGGGAGCTCTCAGAGCCGCTCCCCCAGAGGAAGGGGCACAGAGGGCTCATGGAGTGCTGTTTCGGAGGAAGGGGGCTTTCAGTCAGTGAGGTGTGGGGGTAATTATAAAAACCTTCGTGGAAGATGCTTTAGAAAAGGAAAGGAAGAAAACCTAAAAAAAAGAAAAAGAGGAAGATGTCAGGGAGAGGCCTACAGCCAGTTACAGCTGTGGGAGGATGGAGCTGCTGCCCTGCTGCGGGCCCAGCTCGTGGGCAGCAGCACACAATTTCTCAGCTGTTCAATGTTAGATGCAGTGGTTTACACCCTAAAGAAAGCTGTGAAGGAGTGCTGGAAACTGAATTAAGAAAAAAAATAAAGACAAAACAACCTAGATGTTGAAAAGAATATTTGGGGAAAATAATTGTTCCGCACAGTTTTGAGGCGGTGGCAGAAAGAGGGAGCTGGATCCTCCAGGCCTGTTGGGCCTTGTGAGGCCTCTTGCTTCCAGCAGATGCAGGTATCTCTCCTGAAAGGAAATATCCCACCTGCTTCAGTGGAAAAGTATTGGAGGAGTCAGTATTGACTCTATATTAAAACGTAATCTTTTCACAAAGCAAAGAGAACACAAAATTTTAAATAATTTAGGAAGATGGGAAAACTTCTGCTCAGAGTTAAGACAGTTCCACTCAATTTTTCTTTCTAATGGGGTGGAAATGCAGATGCACATACCTCATTTTTACTGTGGAACGAGCTGCCTTTAACTCATGTAGACAGAGCTTACTTTTCTGTTTAATATGGGGAAATACAAATACATGTAGTGACGACTAGTACTTTCAGCAAATTGTGCCACATCAGACAATTCTGGTTTTGACACCAAATTTTAAATGGTCTGCTCCACCAGCAAAGCCTCACTACAATCCTGAGACTGCAGGACACACAATGCTTTCTCCTTCCATGCAGAGCAGTGAAAGCTGAGGATGCTCAGTGTCTCCAGGGAGCCATTTAATACTTCAGAGAACTGTGTCTAAATCCACTCGTTGCTGGTACTGAGGAATTATTGTTTATAATACAACATGGAAGAGCTAGCCTTATTGATGAGCTGTGGTTATAGAGATAGTACTAACCCTCTCAAAGCGAGTCAGTCACTAAGCCTTTGAGGACAAGAGAGGAAGTCAGAACAAAGAACATAAAAATAATTTTGACCATTAATATTTAATATTTTACCTTTTCCTCCCCCCTTTACCCTGCTTTCCTGCTAGAACAGCTGGGATGAAAATTACTTTCATTGTACTTTAGGGAGTCAGTGTTTTGTTATATTACATCTGTTCTTTAAACCCGCGAACCTTGCAAGCTGCAGCAACAGATAAATCTCTTTGTCAAGAAGACATATTCAAAGTTCCAGGGACAAAACTGATCTTTGCCTCGTGGGTTAATAGCATTAATAATTGCTATTTTGATAAGTCTAAATGTAAAAAGCCCGCTTAAACAAAAGAGTCAACCCTTCAAAAATGACTATCCATGATAAATTTTCAAGAGCAATGAAAATTGTCACTCTGCCAGCTTGATAAATTGTAGCCCCAACTGGCAGAGCCATTTGCCTTGCAGTAAGCACAAAATGACAGATCTTTGCTGAATACAAACTATATGCTTGCACCTTTCACAGCTGGTTTAGCTTGTAAACGCAGCAAAAAAAGAGGCTTTAATAAAAACTGAAGGTTATGCACAAAAAATGGTTTCACATCTGACCACTCCTCTCAGTTTAGAGACATTTGTTTCATATTGGAAAGTAGTCTTGAAAGAAACCCTTCAGCTGTCTATGGGATCATGCTCTAAAAACACATGTACAACTACACTCTGGTGGTTTTTTCACTGAAATTATTCAACAGTGCAAGGACAATCATGTGAGGGAGAGGAAAATCATTTGCTTAGTTTCACCTCTATATTTACCAGAACACACACACCCCTCATATGTGAAGAAGATATAAATGCATGTACTAAACGGCATATCGCGATACAGATAAATTCAGGACCTACTCTAATTCCATTGTCTAACTGCTGATCTGTCTCCCTGATGAGTCATTCTAATCTTGCAAGTCACAGAGCATCTTTAACATACTTTTAAAAAAGAAGATGTTTTGTCAGGGATATATTTAATTCTTGTCAATAGATGGAATTCCTTTAAAAAAAAAATCACACTTGCCTGAAGCTACTTTTGCATAATATATACATTATGCAAACACTGTGAAGTTGATATCTAATGGCTCTGTGTTGCTACAAATGGATGCTTTATGCCTTCAAAAGGAGATTTCCACCTACTTGACAAAAGCAGTCACTCCTAGTCCTAGCAAAACGTGGTATTATATATGTAGGAACGCAAAGATGTGATACACAAATGCTACTTTAAGGTGTGTTTAAAGATTCTTAGCTCTCCTGAGCCATTGAGGACTCCTGACTAGCATACAGTTTGATGAGCGAGAATTATACAAAGTCTTTACAACTTCCTTGAAATAATCTGCAATGGGCCAGAGAGGTTTTATTTTAAAGTCTTCATACTTGGTCTGTCCTGTCCAGAAGATCAGAGGATTTTTTTCTCTTTAAAGAGCTACCTCTAACTAGCTCATTTTATGTGCTAGTAAAATACAGTTTCAAAGACAGGGAGCCTTCTGGTGTATTTTGACGTGTTCACTTCAAAGAGATCTCTTGAAGCTCCACCTCAGGGCTCTGGATGTCTGGGTAGCTCCATTGTACCCACTATGGGCAAATACGCAGACCATCTTGAAAGCAAAGGATACAACTGAGTGCACAAACTAAACTGGAAATTCCAGATGTACCATCAACTGCTATTCTTTAATTCCCTGTTTTCTGATTCCTTAAACCTGCATCCTTGATTATATTCTTTTAATATATTTCATACTATATTGGATCTCTCTTCATGTCTATCCTTCCCCATACTCTTCCCCCCATTAAAAAAAAAGAAAACAACACACAACTACAACAACAACAAAAAAGGAAAAGAACCCAAAACCTGTAGAAAACAGAAAAACAAAAGAAGAGATAAGTATGGAAAAAAAAACCTCAGAACAATATCTTTGAAAATTATAAGAATCTAAAAATCAGATTATCTAAAAATAACTTGGCAAGTTATATGGCTCCTGAAATCTCAACAATAGCTTCTACTATTTGCTGCACCTGTTAATGTATAGCTACAAACATGTTCTCTCACTACGGCAATTAATATGGGACAAACTTTGTCGATAACACCTTAATTGCCTTAGTTTTCTCACACCATAAAGTATCTTTTTGCCTCTTCTTAAAAATTAGTGCCACGGAACTTAACTGGCTTGTATGAGACAGCAGAGGAAGTCTGCATCAAGCTATGAACAGAACTGCTGGGCTCTTGGATCTCCTTGCAATCCTGTAGTTGGATAACTAGGTGGTAACACTGAACATAATTCAGTATTTTAGGAGCTTGTTATATGCATCACATGTAAATATACACACACAGTATAAAAGGAATGACAAAAGAAACAAGGAATACCAGAAGGTTAAAAAAAAAAATTTAGTTAAACCCTAATGACGATCCATAATTTCTTGAAAACATGTCATGGCACTTAAAATTTTTTGCCCTAGAAATACATTAAATTTTCCTAGAAAAAAGAGAGGAGTAGTCTTGAAGAACAGAAATGCGTGCTTCAGCCTTTGATAAGATTTCAAAAAGTAAAAGAATGGCATTTCAATCTTTATACTAAGGCTTGCAAGAAACCAAATGGCATTAGGGGAATGTAGCGACAAAACGCACAAAGTGTAAAAAAAAGACAAACAAAAAAAAAGGAAACTTTCAGCAATTTAGCAGTGAGAATTGGGTGAAGATATCAAGCATAATTTAATATATTTCCATCCAAAGACACTTTTATGCAACGTGCTAAAGCTACTATGGGAAAAATCATCCAGAAGGCTATACTGTTACGGGTAACCCCAGAAGAACTGTCTACCTGGGTATTGACCCATAGCATCAGCCCTCTCTCCTGAAATTTCGCTTTGACACAACGTTGATGAGGTTAGTTAGTCAACCACTAGATTTTTTTGTATATGTACTAAGACTGTCAAATACTGCACAAGTGTCCACTGCAGCCTGCAGCAGAATCCAAGTGTATATGCTGTTTTATTTACCACATGATTAGCCCTCTCCTGAAAAAAACCACGGTAATTTCACAATTCTGGCTGGCTGTTGTCATGCATGTTAACTAAATGTGTTCAACTCAAGAAACCGGCTACTTTGTCTTCATCATAAGCGTGATTTTATTTACTGTGCAAAAACCAATGCATGTGAGTGGGGAGAAGACAGGAAAACTGCTTCTGAAAATCATACCGAGTCGGGGATTTTACACCAGGTTCCCTTGTCCCCAAGGGCAGTTTCCCAGGGGGTCCTGTTGACTAACTCCTTGAAGAGCTGGAATTTTGCCTTCCAAAAATTCAGGGTCCTGTCTTTACTGCTTCACCTGTGGCATGTCCCTCAGGACTGTGAACTCCACCAGTGTACGGTCACTGCAGCCCAGGCTGCCTCCAGCCTTGATGTCACCCATAAACTCACCTGTGCTGGCGACTGTCGGGTTCAGTATCACATCCCCTCTGGTAGCGCTATTACCTGACTTAAGAAGTTACGTTCCGTGCACTCCAGGATTCTCCTGGATTGCCTACAGGGGTTTGCTGAGGAAGTCCATCTGGTTAAATCATGTTCACAGATTAGTGTATTCCTCAGTATTCCAGTCTATTATCTTATGGCCAAAATTCAACACATCATAAGGGAAAATACTGTAGTTCATGAGGATATTACTAATTATCACCTAACAGAGAATGGATAATAATAAGTGCTTTTGATCCACTCAGACTGAAGATCAATTAAAGATGAAGCTCAAGAATGAGACATCATGGGGGAAAAAAAATACCATCTGAAAAAGAACATGTATTTTAACATGCATACAAAACATGCCACATGGAAAATAACACAAAGATAGCACTGTAGTTAGTGGTCAAGGTGAATATGATAGAGCTGTTAGAAAAATGGGCATTTGCAGTGTTGAGGAAGCATACTTCAGTAAGGAAGAATGACAGGAGATGTGCAATATCCTCAAAATAACAGGTTAACCTCAGATCTTTAGAAGTAGAACAGAACTGTCACAGCTATTCAAAGGGACAGTTAATGGTTGCAGTGGGCTGGTTAATTAGCGGTAGCCTATGAAATGCTGTGGACAATTTTGGTTATTTGTCTAGGCGAAAATGGGCACAAACTACCATGGTTAAAAGAGGGCTAAACAGATCAGGAATGGAAGCGCCTGTCCCAAAATACTTAGATAGCCTCTTTTAGCTTGTAAAGTTAAGTGGCAGTAGGAGTGACTGCTCTCCTAGAGCACTCTTATTTGAAGACCAGAGCAGAAGAAGAGGTGTTTAAGCTAAAGGACAATTTTGGCGTGAAAACAAATAGGAAAAAAAAAAAATATCTGAGAAAAGAGAAGGCAGCTTCTACATCCCCCATTCAAGAGTTTGAAGTAGCCCTCCAAAGGAGAGGTGAGCAAGGGAAAGGCACCTAACTAATTTTAGAAGGAAAGATATATGATGCTGCTGTCTGAAATAATAGGAGGCTGTGACTTGACCCAGAAAATCCTTTCACTTCATACATTTATAGTGCTGCCAATAAAAGCAAAAGGAGAAAAATGGAGAAAGTGTCTAGATTCTTGACTGAATTGAAAATGTATATTGTATATGCTGTTGGACAAAAAAAGAAAAGAAGATTCCTCTTTTGTGTGCCACCAGGGTAAAGATAAGGAGCTTTCTTCTTCCATTCTGTGAAATGGATTTTATTCTACCTGGCCTAAGGCGTTTCTCTCCCCACCCCTTAAATATTATAACAGGAATTTTAATCTGAAAAAGTCAGATAACTGCAAGGTTACCACAAAGAAGATATGTTGCCAAGTGGAGATCATTTTCATGAGCAGAGAAAAGTGAGAGCGAACACAAGCAATAATGTACCTTGGTGAAGCTTTTTTTTTTTTTTTAACTAATTAGAATATTTGTTGGTTCAGTACCAGCCATGAGCGGAACGCTGGGTGCTGTTTAGCTACAATAACAGACTGATTGATACAGATACCCAAATAAGATGCTCCAGATACTGTGTGTTCAAGTAACACCATGGGTAATGTGACTTCTTAAGTGGGATACATGAGTCAGGAAAATGCTTCTAAAGGTTTAGTATAACAAAGTGGTTAGTTGGTTTGCCCCAAAGCAGATGACAGGAACCCAACCAACAGACTATTTTTGAAATCTCAATCCAGCAGAAATCAAATGGTATTTCTATTTTAACTGCAAAGAACACAAAGCTAATGAAGGTAGTTTTTCCAGTCGTACACTGATTAGATACCCTGCATGAAGTACACAAGTACTTCACTGTAGTAGACTAATCAAGGCCAAATTGTTATATTTAGTAAAAAGAGGTTTTCTTCCCATATTGCCAGAGCGTATCTTCCTTGTATTGCTTGATCCAGCAGATCAGTTACTTTAAACTATAGCTTTCTCAAATGAAGAATAAAACTTTGAAATGAGAATACAACTGTTTCACAGGGAATGCAAGCTATATTTCTGCATAATATCTTTGCAGAAGTCACGGAAAATATTATTTTTATGGTATCAGATAAACAGTATATGAAAGAATCTAGGAAAGCTAAATGCCAGAAAAACAAACACACAAAAAACCCTCTATTTGAACTTTTACAACATCCTGCTTGGTATTTTCCTTAATGTATCTTATAGATGCAGACTTTGCCAAGGGTTTTCTGTAGGCAATTTAAAAGGCAGAATCTTCTAGACAGCAGTATGTATGTACTGAAAGAAAATAATTACAAGAAATTATGAAACTAAAGAGTCCATTATCTTCATTCAACTGGTATTAATGTCCTCCCTTCTTTCCTCATTTAGCATTTCTCTGATTTCTCCATTATACGTAAACAGAAGCGGAGATGATTTAATGTTTTCTTCCAGGCCACAAATACTAAAATGTCAAATGATAAAGGGCTGAAAACACACACTTGTAAGATCTCATTAATCATACACCTCTACCAATACCCAAGTTTTCTCATCAGTTCAACATTTACTATCATTTGTATCATTTTAATGTCTCAGACAAAATGTTTTACAGTATCAAGTCAAACATCTTGTATAGTTCTATGTGTACTACACCTATGCTATTAGTTTAGACAGTAAAATTAGTGTCAGAAAACCAGCAGGCTTCTATAAGCTCAAAATCATAAGCTTGCTTACGTTGCCACTGTTGAGTTATTTATTTAATCAAGTCTGCGTTGCTCCATTATTTTGTTTAATGCCAGCACCAGTCTGGCATTCCCGCTATTATCGGGGCTGTCTACCTTTAATCTTTCTAAAATATTGTTGCAACATTTCTGCAATATTTTTGGCCTTCAGAATCTACTACCTTACTAAAAGCTGATACTTTCTAAGCCAAATATTTTATATCAAGGAGAAAACTAATTTAGGCTCTTGGTAGAGCACTCACTCTGGTCCTGACGTTCTTTCCCATTTGGATTGTCTCCAAAGAAGAATAAACTACAGAACATGATGTTCTTATAGCGAATAACTGTGTAACAGAAAAAGTACTTCCAAGAGCCGTGTTAAACACTATTTTTTCAGATCTGTGCAGCAGATTCAATCATTAAAGTTTATTTTGTGTTAGTTTTGACTCCTCTGTGAAATATTTTTAGGGAAATTTAAACCTTCTCTAAGTGACGATGTCCTGGATCTATTAGAAGTGCCTCTATGTCAATAACTTCACTAGACCTTAAAAAGAACTGAAAATTGCAGCACTGAAGAAGCCAGGAGGGTTTGTACTTGAAATTTTAAAACACTGTTGGCTTTGTTATCTAATATTTAATCAATAGCAGGGGGAATTAAAACTATGAAGATCATTATCTTCAGTGGACAACAGAGAAGCATAAAAATAATTCATTACTGGAGATAATGATCTTTCATTAATGGCCATAGCTTACTGCAGATGACCAGGATATATCATTTAGAGATCACAGCAGGAGATGGGGATTTTAAAATAGCCTAGATTTTAAGTAAGGTTGAGAAAGACAACACACACTGACACAATTGCTCTCTGTCAAATTACTCGTCCTCTCACTATATGTAGTCAATCCATTAAGACTATGCCAGCTCAGAAAGTTTAAACAAACGAGATATCTGGTGTCATAAAACTGGAACAGGAGGAGTTACGCATTTGTAAAAATACTGATTTCAGAAGTAAACCTGAGAACTCCAAAACTGGACTACAATGGCTCAGATGATAAAAAACGTATTTCAGATTACTCGAGAAATACTGTTTTATGAAAAAAAAAAAATTGAAGCAATATTTTGAACGTGCTGCTCTAAAGACTACTGGTTAGCACACAAACAAAACGAAGAACACTAAGTGCTCACAAACATCAGACAAGGACTGGAGCCTTCTTAAAACTGATGACTGCCAATGGCCTTTGGGGCACAGGAATTTCCCAGATAGCCCCCTTCACTGAAATTTGTAGAATTTTTATTTAATTTTTAAAACTAAATCTTGAAGAAAAAAAGAAAAAATAAAAAAAATAAAAAAGAAAACAGAAAAAAAGAAAAAAAAAAGCAGCCTAGAAATGAACCAAAATCTTGGAAAACACACTGTGAATTAAAGAAACCTCCCAATCAGTTGGAGAGGGTCTTTTGTACATGTGCATCATCTGGCTTGGCTTTAAAATTCTGTCATTTAGAAATGTGAACCATGATAATTCCAGAAGTGTAAAGGCATTTCCTTCCTGACATCTTTTTCCCCCATTAAGATGAATAGCAGGCATACCTTGTTATTGAAAGAATGCTTGCAAATATTGAATTGCTGGCAAAGAATTGTCTACTCACCTATTTAAAAATGGCCCTGAAGATTTAGTTTGGGGTATAAAAACACTTGAAGAAGCAAATGAACTCTACAAAAACAGATAAAAGAAAAAGAACTTTGACAGCCACTAGGCTGAACACTTGTGCTGTAGTTTTCTAGACTGAATCCCTGGCGTTTTTCAAACAAAAGTAACGGGATAATTGACTTTATGATCACTTAATGCTTTGCTTTATCCGGCTGCTTCTATTCCTCCTGCCATGTCCTAGGGCCATATCGACAGGAGGACACGATTTCATAATTCTGACCTCAGAAGTAGCCCCAAATATCTGCCTATTGCTTTCATTTCATTTTGAAGCTGTTTTTATTGTGGAAATGATGTGTGGCAGCCACTTTTCCATATAGCGTCCTTTCTGCACCAATCCATAGGAGGTTACTGCAGGTGAAAAAGCTGTACAATGCACTTCCTTCCCCAGCGGCAAGATTCGATGGGTCTGAACGAACTGACAGGAGCAGCCGAGGGGACAGATGAGCCCTTGTGCAGGTGTGCTCCATGCCAGCTTGCAGAGAGCTCATAGAGAGGCATAGCCTTTGCTAAGGGGATTTCCTCAATGTGATTAGACTACTTTGGCCTAGCAGAATTGTATAGATCAGTGTACAGATATATACAGCAAATGGTTGTAAGGAGTCAAAGTAGTTTCCAGCTGGAAAACGCAAGGATGCATATCTTGCATGATTTTATTTATATGCTGAAAAAAATATTGCAACTAAAAAAAATTACAATTTGATGAGGCTGAATGTCTTTCAAACAGCCTCTCTGACCTTTCTCTGCTTCATTTTACTGCAACACAGAGAGCTAGAGCAAGTGCTGAGTTCAGTTCAATCCCATGCATGGTTTTGAGCTTGTGCTCTTAACACAGCTCCCATTCCCCAGCCATGAGGATTACAGGTATCAAATGCTACATATAAAACTTTTTCATTTCTCTTCAACTCAGTAGTCTATATATTTTTAAAGCCCATAAATAAGGAAATGGGGCAGTGGACTGACTGCCACTGTCACAATGAATGAGGTTTGCATTTACACCACAACACTGACATGTGAACTAAAGGAGCAATAATTGCTGTAAAATTTACCACCTCTCATTCTTAGCACCTGGTGCTCAAGGGAGACAAGCTAGTGCAAGGGCTGCAGTTTCATGTGTAGAGTGACAATGCTCTCCAATCAGGGAAAACAGAATTTATTAGTACAAAAAACATGCAAATATGTAAAACTATTTGCTACTGGATTCTTGGTTTGAAAAAATAAGTCTAAGATTTGTATTCCTCCTAGAAAGCAATACTTCATAGGCAAAATAGGCATTTTTGAAACTCAATATTAGATCTGTCCGTTTCAGTAATAAGACAATTAAGTGACAAGCATGCTGCTGTGTCTCTCAGAGAAATGATTGTAGGCGCTAGTGCTGGATACAGCTTGTGCAGGATCTAATTTCTTTACAAATAAATAAAATATATACTCCTAAATAAAAGGAGTAAAGGGAGAAAAAGAAAAAACCCACAGGCAAGAAAGAAATATTATTTCAGTGGATCCTGTGGTACTGGGCAGCACAGTAAACTGTTTGTGGCTTCCTGGGGATGCATTCGGTTCTCCCCTCTGAAGGCCACTGGCACACTGTCACCAATTAGTATTGTGGTCTGGAGCTCAGCAAGCTGCTAAGTGTCTTTTGAGCTACCGTTCTGTAACCTTTCCAAAACTGACCTTTTCGTTATCGTTTCACATCACTGTGTGTGTGTGTGTATGAGAGAAAAATAGACTTTTTAATGTCACGCTTATTTCCACTGGCTTTTAAGCTTCTTGTCAAAACATACTGATTTATTGTGCATTAAGAAAGAATGAACTAATCTTTCAAATATATTAAAAACAAACCAAAACATTTCATTCTCTTTTCATTCTCTCTGGGTATAGCTGCATCATGTTCATCACCACATAGCGCATGAACGTTATTGTTAGAAGCTGCATACGAGGACCTCGGGTCTAGAAGAAAATGTTGGTTCCTCTCAGAGAAATACAAGCAGCCCCCATCTCAATCAAAGTTACCAGGAAATCCCAGGTGCCTTCATGGGGATTGATTAGAGCAGCGTACTAAACAAAGGTTTAATATCAATTTGCATTTCTCAATTCTCCAGAACAAATGCGTTTGACAAAGTTCTTAAGATTGAAGTGAAAACAGTGGCTTCCTCTGCATAGGTCTGTAAAAAATTGGGTCCAATCCAGATAAACTCAGACTACTTGTTGGTTTCTGGTAGTTTTAGAGTGCCAGATAATTTGAATTTGTCCATTCCTATTGCTGGCAATGTGGAAAAAACCTCTATGATGCATTAAACTTTGAGATCTAAGCTTTGAAAAAGGGTATATCCTAGTGAATCCCATACAAAGCAGCACACAAAAGCCTCACAGCTAGTGCTCGTTTTCACACATACAGCAATTGTAGACGAGTTACCTTTTTAACCCATATTTTAGATATTATTTGGATGACCTTTTGTATGTTGAATATTTATGTGTATAGCGTCCTATCTGTCCTGCACACAAAACTCTTAGGAGTGATCACAAATATTAAATAAACGCCCAGATAAAAAACCCAGAAGCCTTACATTAATATTAACACAATAGTGCTGTAAATTGAAGAAAAGATAAAAATGACAGTTCCACCTAAACATCTTGATATCAGCACACGCAAATCACTATTCAGACCAAGACCTGTGTACATAGATCAGTTTGACACTTTACATTTCAGTGACAAACATAACCAAAAGGAAACTCTGTATGAATGAACGTGGGAGAATGAGCAGAGAAGGTAGATTATATATAAACTTCTTCTATGGTTACTAGGATAGTCCTTGTGAAATTAATTTCTTTGGGGGTATAAAATGTTAAAATACAAAACATTTCTCATAGCACAAGATCCTTTTACTACCAATCATTTTTTGTACTGCTTGCCTTTTTGAAAGGGGTTCAGAAGACTTAATTAAAAACTATTTGAGCTTCCACCTTTCCTATCTTGGTGAAGTCACCATCTTTTCATAACAGTGATTTTCCAGAGATCATTTATTTCAAAAGAGTGAGCAATTAGTGAGCATGTCCTATCTCACCATAGGATCTTTCAATTTTTTAGGTTCATATTCCACATAGAATCATAGATGTTTGCCCATGGGATAGACTCTACTCTCATGGTCCTAACTGTGCTCTGATAACCAACCTATCAAGTCTTGAGTTCCCCATCATAAAGTTGAGCTGGTGCTGATCTCATTTCCCCCTTCCTCTCTTCTTATTTTTCCACATTCTCTACTGGAATTGCCTTTAGCTCTGTATTTCCTTCACTTGCCTTTCCATATGCTGAAGACCATGTACCTAGATAAGTCACACTGCTTGTCTAAAAATCTGCCTTTAGGTGCTCTTCCTAGGCATATGTCAAGAAATTACAAGTTACCCATGAAATGCGGGGGGTTACCCCACCCTCCTCCTTCATATTCTCAAACTCTTGTTTTGTGTCTGCTTCCAGCTATCGCTCTGGTCCTTGAATCTTTTTTTTTTTTACAGATTCCACAAGTTTTTCAGGCAACACTTAACATGCAAAAAAATGCTGTCAAGCACCTACTTGAGGATAGTATTAGTTCCTCACCTGCTCCACACTTTTTTTTTCTCCATTATTTCCGTTACTATTAAGAACACCTCAAATCCTGCAACAATAGTCATCTTTTCAGAGAAAAAGATAACTTGACTTCCATCAGCCCTCTCTTGCCTCCTCACTGCAGCCCAAGAAAAAAGTCAAACATCCACTTAACACCAAGAACAAGTTGACTCTGCCACTAAACCTAAACAATATATTAAAAAAATGTACTTTCTTTAGAATGAAGTTAAAGCTCAGTGGGCAAGCCTAAATAAAATACGAGTAGGTTTGAAGAATCCTGATTCATTCTGTGGTTTTGTATTTATTTTCGATCAGAAAAAGATTCAGCAATTCTTTATAATCTTAAAATAATGCCTATTCTCTGTGTATATCCACCAGGTAGTGTTTACAGCCACGTGCAAAACAGAACAGCTTTATTTTACACAGCAGGACAAACAAAGCCTGATATTACCATCTCCTATTAGCTCTGCCCCCAGAGCAGTCACAGTCGTAAATGGATTTGTTTCCAAGCTATCATCTCGCTGACCTCATGGTCTCCTTCAATGAGAAAGACTCTTCAAAAGCTTCAAGACAAGAACACGTTAACACAGCGACACATTTGTAGCACCCCTATTTGCCTTAGTCATTTCCTTTATGACACTTCTGAAGCTGGGGAAGAAGGTAATGGCAGAGACTTCTAATAGCAACTTACAGATCACAAGTGGAAGTCAAAGGTTTTGATGGCATTTATGGTTTTATTTATTTATTTACTAGGGAATAATCATTGGGTAATAATTGTTGAAAAGAAAAAAAATAAAAGATACCACCAATAAAAAAAAACTCAAACCAGTATGGCTGCAAAACAATAATCAACCTTTCAATCTTACACTCCATGATAAACAACTTTCTCAGTAGATTCCCCTCATGCAGGATCATTTCATTCTTCCTGTTCAGACCTTTACATCTGTCAAGTTCCTCACACTCTGTCCATGGCCCCCCACCCAAAGTCACCAACAGGTACTCCAACTTTTTATGCTTCACAGCCCGTGCCATTGCTCTGTTGAATGCCAGGTGCCATCTATATACTCAAATATTTGACAGATACTCTTTAATTCAGAGTTTGTTTGCTTTGGTGGCTTTTTGGAGCAGGAGAATGAGTAAAACAGCAGGGCAAAGTGTTAGGATTTCACCAGAATCCCTGTTCTATTATAGTAAGTGTTACTTTACACATCTCTGTATCCTGCCTAGGGCTGTGCAATTTTAATCTACATGTGAATTAGTGCCCTTGAAGCATAATGATACCTGGAAGGGTCACACAGCAGGCTAGGGAAGTGAGACATTGAGTTGTTTGATACCCACCTCAAGTAAGGAGCAGGGAACACCATCGGAGGGACAAGCTACAGCTAGATGGCCTTCTGCTCTTTAGCATTACCTGTGAGTTCAGATGCTAAAGTTGTTTAGTCGAGTTCTACTTTGGCACCAGCAATTTCATTTTATGCTGTGCTTCAGGATATT
The DNA here is from genome assembly GCA_011057875.1 of Pterocles orientalis. Classification (NCBI taxonomy): domain Eukaryota; kingdom Metazoa; phylum Chordata; class Aves; order Pterocliformes; family Pteroclidae; genus Pterocles; species Pterocles orientalis. The sequence goes on from WKFP01014254.1 coordinate 820,070, forward strand.
CTTCAGAAGAGCGTACTGAACTATGCACCTGGGCTATCTAAAGGGGAGTAGCAGGTTATTTTTCTTGAATATAGGAAATATACTGTTTATAAGGCACTATATGACTCCTGATCTGCTTCTGGGCAAGCACACCATCACTTCACCTCTTGGTCAACAACAGAAGCACCTCACAGTTAAATCCTTAGATATACAGAATTACAGAGGAAGTTTGTGTCTCTAGTAATGAATTCTACAATTTCATTCTCCCAGAAGTCAGTACAGATAGATACCATGGAAAACTTTACAATGTCTAGCTGTAAGAATGACAGAATGTCCAGCGGTACTGGACATTTGGTAAAAGTAACTTAGCACAAGTTAGATGCATTTCTACATAGCTGAAACTCTGCTAACGGTATTTTGTGTTTTGGTGGAAGGTTTCCTTCTAATGGTAATTGGGATAAACTTCATTTTATAATTGTGAAAACTTCACATTTAGCCCAGAACTTTAAAATACGAAAGCTTTTGTTTTGGGTAGGGAAGACAATTTGTAGATTTCTACTCCTACAAACACTTTTTTTTCCCTACAAACCTAAGTATCTGCAAGAGTATGCACTCATACAGAAGATTTCTACTCTAGTAGAACTCGAGCTGTGTATTTAGGTAGCTTCAGATGAGGAGCTGCTGATAGATCCAGAATATGTGCACAGCCAATACTTTTTCCTCTATGTCTCACTGGATTTCTGCAGAAAGGAGTCCAGAACAGAGAACTGGAGTGAAGACACAGCATAAACTTCACCCATGGAGTAGCTTGCAATAAACTTCTTTTTAAATGACAAACTACTAAGTGCTGAACTCCGCAAGCAGGTGGCAAATGTGGTGACCATGGACCCTACACAGGACAGAGGAATAGATCACGTACGTTCAACAAGTACCACTTGTGACTTGCAAAGCTGGCTCTTCCTGATATGCTAGATATCATTGTATTTAGAGATTAAAAAGAATAAAAATAATGCAAATAATTTAGATTTCTTGACCTTAAGCAAATTCATAGCTATCTTCATGGCACAGTTTATTCAGACATTCTATCCTGACCACACATACCATTATTTCTACAGAATTTGGGTCTTAAAGCCCCTGATATTCCCATATGTATCTGTTTTGTAGATACCGTCCCTTTTATCAATACACATGAGGAAAGTGTTTACATTACAAAAAAATCCATATGCCACAAGTGAAACATGCATGTGTACACATGCGAGACTTTTGAGACTATAAATACATTGCATTAATAACAAGTCAGCATTTAACTCTGGGTTTATTCTTATTCTTGTGAGGGGGGAAAAAATAAAAAAGAAAAAGCAGATGGCATTTATTGCTTGGATTAAAATATCCTCCCCCAGTCACTGCCTTGCTGGTCTATGGTGTTCTTTTTTCTGGTGTGTGACAAAGATTCCAGAAAAGGGGTAGGAATTCTTTCTGCTAACATTTCTACAGAGCACGACACACATATATTGTTCTGCTCTACCGTCTCCTCAAAATCCCCAGTATTCTTATTAGCAGCGTATGTTTTATGCTGACTTTCACAGCATTTAATGAAAAGAATTTTATTAAAGCAAAACTTGTTAAATATGAAGAAGAGCTGTTCTCCAGCATTAAATAATTCCTATTTGGTTGCTTAGCCCCTCTGCAACTTAAAGCCGGTTACTTCATTTATGCCTCAGGAAAACTAAATATTAAATAATTTATTTCTAAAAAAGGATATTACAGCTCTCCTAGTTCTGAGGTATCATGTATATACTCATTTAAAAAAACCTGGGGAGTCCTACAGTGAAAATTACAAATGGCTCTAGGACATATTGCTATTCCAATAGATTTCGTTACATAGATGTCCTGTAGAAGAATGGATTTCTGAGTTCATGGGACGTAAACTGTGGATACTACAGCCAGGATCAACCCAAGTACAGGGACTGAGCTATTCACTGAGATCCAAGTGATAAATGTAGTTTTTCTGAAGGAGAAAATAAATATTATTGCATTTTTTTCCCCATGTGCAAGGCATTATGTGAAATACCAGTTCCTATACTTGCAAGTCAGAGAGACTCAGCTGTTTTCAACAAGCATCTAAGGAAACCTGATTTCAGTGATTTGACTATTAATACAGGAATTAGTATGTACTCCAAAAGAAATACAGAAGAAATGCAATTATGAAAATACAGGTACAATTTACAGTATTAGTAAATTATGTCTACACAATCAGATTTTGATGAGAGAGAGACTCAGCACAGGAGATGGACCTCAATTTGTTCTGCTGATATCATTAAAATCACTTATTTGCAACACCAAGTATATAATTTTGTGTAATCCCAAATACAATGAGATTTTTTTTAACTACAAAGATTTTCATTCAGCAAGTGCTCAGTTTTGTCCTGGCTTCAGCTAAGACCTAAGGGCACCCCTGGGAGAGAGAAAAAAGGGGGAGAAGAAAAAAAAAAAAAAAGAAAAGAAAAGAATCTGAACTAGTTTTTCTTGCCAAGGAGTCATAAAATATAACTAAGATGGAAGAATTATTAGTTCCCACCCTGCTCCACTTGCTGCCTATGTAGAATTGTTCCCTATGGCACATTATGTAGTGTTTCATCCAGACTTATTTTAAGTGTTCAGCTGAATTTCAGCCATGAAACTGCAGCTACTGAATAATCTCCTTTGGTTTATTTTTATCACATTCTCAAGTATGCATTAAAATTAGCATAATTGATGGTGTAATTAAAGACGTCAGCACAGCTCTGAGTACAGGGTTTGCTAGTTTACATGTGCTCCATTGATGGTTGAATCGCAGAATAGGATTTTTTCCTGAAAGCTTTCTACCAACATGACATGGCACTATTTTAAACACAATTTTAGTTCCTGAATTATTGCCCAGCAGGTTACAAGATGGTTTAACAGCTTTTAGAGTTACATTCATAGTCTCCTGCATAATACAATTCAAAACGAAAACCAGGTAAGGACACAGTTCAGCCTGCTCCCATTCCACCTGTCCATTTGTGTGTATAAAATTGATCCCAGTCATGAAGGTAGAGTCTCCCTATGCTGCTTTTGTAAAAATCCAGCTGCACGAGCGAAATAGGAGTACAACCACCTCAACAAGCACAGCGAGTTCCAATTGCCTGCACAGGTGTCAAAGCTTAAAACATGCCATTTAGAAAACATTTCTCTCTGAGCTGTGACATTAGCAGAGAAGGAAGAAAGGCATAGGTTCGATACAGCTCTGAACAGAGTGACAGGCTTCCCCTTCCTTTCCACATGTGCCCTGTGTCGTTAAGATTCTGGGGACCAGCATGGAAATTCAGTTGGAGCTGTTAAAATGACCAGGGGGGATGAAGTTAATGAAGAACACTCCTACATGCCATCCCAGTAAGTTTGTATTCTTTCTTTTATGTCCTGACGGACCTGAAGTGAAAATTACCCTGCTTCAAAAGATGACACTAGTTACAATCATCTTCTTCACAGCTTAATGTTTATTACATTAGCAATATAATTAAGGTTAGTGCTCATTTTGGAGTCAGCTTTAGGACCATGCAAAGTCCGTGGCTGAACCTAATTTCATGTATGGGATGTTCTTACGCTCATCCATTTAGTAAAAGGTATTCTTGTAATGTCCCCCTGTTTTATCCAGCAACAAACTGTTGCTGCCCTTAGACTAAGGTACCACATTCATGAATCCAAGTACTAACTCATACGAAAATGCTAGTGGCAGCACGCTTTTAAACCTATTGCAAGTAGCACCTTTTTTTGCTGCTAAAGGAATTGTTCCCTTTATGCTCTTCCCTTTGTACCAGGAACCACACAGAGCTGTTAGTCCTAGCTCTACCCATCTGCTGGATTTCACAAGGCTCAAGGAATAAGTGGATTCTAAAAAAACATTTTAGGGGAATACTGCCTCAAATGTATTTTTTTTCAGATACTCCACTGAATGTCATATTATAGAATGAATGGTCTGTTCCAAATTCATAAACAAGCCAGCCTAATTTCTCATGGTTCTTAGTGAAATCACTTATAGAAATTTTTCTCTATCCTCAGGTTAAGTAGAAAGCAAATAGTAAAAATGTCAGAATAAAGTATAAATCAATGTCTTGTTTTCCTAAGGAGCAAGCTAAAGCAAAGTTGGAGCTGGAAATAACGGAAAGGGTGAAGTGTACGCGTCCCCAGTTTGACGCATCATCAGTTATGAAATAAACTCAGAACTATCCCTCATTTGGTATACAGCAGAGCTGTAGGATCTCCACATGCCTGAAGACAACTACAGTAACAGAAGATTTTAATCAAGGGTGATATACAAGAATAATGCAATGGCAAAGAACAGATGTTGATGTCCATACATATGTACAGACATTTCAGACAGTTAGAGTAGCTTTTAATGAGAATTAATGGAAGACTTCCATCTCTATTCAATGAAAGATGCTCCACAAGTCCAAAACTCTTGACTTGTATGAAGCAGAAAGGGAAGTTTTGTGTCTGTGCTGGTCTTTATCAGGCCTGACTTTATGGCTCTATATTGAAAAGTCTTGAATGAATGGCTGGTCTGTCAATGTAATTTGTACAAATGTTACAATATATTTTTAAGTCTGGTAGCTCATGTTGATTTCTGATATGTAAGCCAAGCAAAAGAATTTATTTGTGCCTGTAATTTGTCACAATTCCATTATCATTTTTCATCTGATTCCTTCAAATTCTCCTCTCCCACATTTCATCTACCTTACAGATCTCCTCTCTCTCAGCTTCCTTTTTATGAATCCGTTACAAAAGATACTTTGCCTGGTTTATGCTTCAAAATACCTTTGTTTCAAAAAGAGAATATAAAAGAGGATAAAAAACATCAGAAGCAAGCCTTGATAACGAGGCTGACTTTGAAGCTTTGATACAACTACAGCACAATGCTTTCTAACAGATTTTTAATTTAAACTCTCACATTAAAAAGGAATAATTACTAGACCCAGTGGTAATGCAGGAAGACACATGGCTTAAGTGCGTATCTACAGAATGCCTCCGTGGTATTTCTTACTTCCCTGCTTCTGCTTTAATAACATTTCAGCTGGATAATGATTCTGGCAACTGCCACCTGTAAAAAGCTTTTTGAAAATGTGATCAGTCTGTACAAAATTGAATTGGTCAAGCAGTACAAGATATATTGAGAAGTACACTTTGGAAAAATATGTTGGAGCTGCATTTGAATATAGTTTACTCCAACAGGTATTTCTCCAACGTGTGACAGATTTATCCTGAAGTTCTTAAAGATCAAGAAATTTAATGCAAAAATACTCCCACTGGCGTACCTGTATGTTAAAGCAAAGCCCCTTTTAGCATCCATGTCCTCACTTCACAGTGATATCAATCTAAATGTGATTTGCTCTTGGTAGTTATTAGGAAAACATCGCATCTCTCTTGGTAACAAGATTTAAGAGTATAGGTCATAGAGGTTGTGAGTTTTTAATGCAACTCAGAAGTAATTATAAATTTGCTTAAGTTAAAGGAAAAACATCAAATGAGAAGAACAGGAGCGTAGTCCACAAGGAGATTATGACATGCTGAATTGGGACCTCCAGTATGGTCCATTAACCTCAGTAAGCCAAATGGCCACATGCTTAAATCGACCCTGAATCAGGGAGACTTGAAATGCAGTGTGATTAGGAATTAATAAATTATAACACCCAGTTATCCTGTAAGGAGGGTCTTAGCTCTGTGGGAGACTGAGTCCTAGGAAGCTAGATCTAATGTCAACAAGCACGGGTACCTGTCGGGCTAGTTTATCTTAGTTCACTATATTTCTGACTCAGGAAGATAAGGAGGTAAAAGTCCTTGTTCATTTGAAAATATCAATTCTACTTATTTTTTAAAACTTTTTAAAACCATGAGTGTATTTGATATAGACATTCTCAAAACTCTGTATCACTAACATAATCAAATGAGATTTAGGCTTACGAGTGTAGCAGTGCCAATAAGTTTGAGTAGACAAGTGTGTAGGCGAATAAATAAATTAATTCCATGTTAGATTAAAATAGGAAGTGTGAAATGAGCTGTGTATGAGTCAAAGTATACGCACTTGATCTACAATTTCTTTACAGTTATATGTATAGTGAAAACTCGTAATTCATGTGTGCAATTATAGTTGGCAAATACTAGTATAAGCCAATATTCTGTACAACTATCTTTCCATCTGCAATTCTGGATGTAAACTAGGAAAAATGGCTAAGAATAATATGTACAAGTTGGAGGTTACAGCACTGAATAATTAGAATGACAAAGTGAAAGCGCTGAAGATCTGATTGAGTGACAACCACTGACAAAACTTTGGAAGAAGAAAAGGATGCGGAAGCAAGGAGACAAGAAAAAGCAAAAGTATTCCTAATCACTTCCACTATGTAAAAACCGATATAATGCTTAAAAATAACCAATTTGCTGTCATCTTACTCTTCTAAATACAACTTCTCAAAGCACTTTCTAATGTGCATTTCTGACAGCCACGAATCAAGGAGATCTGCTATTTGGCATGAAAATCTAAAAACCAAATTGTACACTGCCAGCATAAATGCACCACAAGTACTGAGAGTTTGAAGGCAATACGTCAAGTTGTCCACGCAGTACTCTGGACTGAATATTTTGTCAAGATGTGTGTCACACAGACAACAGGAAAATAGTTTAAAGGAATATAGCCCTTCTAGTGAAATACTTCAATGTAATTACAAATCCGTTATCCCTTCCTGTGGATTACCTAGTGGTCTAGCACACCTGCAATGGACAGATTTTTCAACTTATTTTTTAACCTCCATAATAGGTCAATGTCCTACCCATCAATTTTACTCTCCCTTCCAGATAAACGAGGCAATGATCCTATTAACTGTTTCCCTGAGCAGCTATGTGATGGCACAGCACTCGCTTTGCAGAGCACGTTACCAATACAATAACCATGCGGGCTGACAAGCCGCTTGACTGCGCGTTATTTAATGCTCAGAGAGCCACTAAGTGTGTGGTGAAATTTGCGCTCATAAGATAAACTAGGAAGCGTTGACAATGGTTTCATTCAGCGCATAGAACTCTCAGAGGTTTCCTAAATCACCACTAAGCTGGTGGCCAAGCAGTTTGGGCGAAGGAGGAGAGGCCAGAAGCAGGGAGGGACATGGGATAATGCAGGGACCCAGAGCAGTATTGTCTCAGACATGTTAAATTCTGGAATCTGACATGTTTGAGGGAGTTGTTCTGGGGTGCTTCTAAAGTTCTTGCGACCCAAGGCAGGAAAAGTCTCAAAAACCAATTTTCACCACAGCTCTATCAAACTATTCTGAACTTAGCCTGATGAGAATCGCAGACCCAGCTCATCACAGACAACGCTGCAGGAATCAAAATTGGTAATATTTCATATTCAAAATGCCATTTCTATGCTTCAGTCAGCTTTTGGGTCCATTTAGAAAAGCTGAAGCACATTCAGCATATCTCCCTTGCAAAAAAATTTGACATTATTGCTTTACAATGGTCATTTTTCCACCACATCACGATGGTGACAATTATACGTATGTACCCTAGGCACAGATCAGTGAAATAGCTTGAGGCTGTTGGTACAGAAGGCTGAAAGGAATGAGGCTGGCTTTTAGCAGCATCTGTGAGAGCTTTGCAGTGTTGTCAGGAATAAAAGACATTAAACACCTGGCTGAAAAATACAGACCTATTACTTGCATCATTTGGTTGTTTTTTCTTTTCTTTTGCCATTCTGAGAAAAGTTTTTAATTTTTTTTTTTAAGAACAGCTATGATGTTCCTAAAATAATAACAACAACAAAATATGGCGAGCATGTCTGGGACATTTGCCATAAATGAAGCAACAGCTGTGGAATACCCTGGGATTGGTTCCGCTTGTTCTTTGATAACTGCTGCTTAGAGAAATGAGATAGAGCAGAAAAAACGGACAACAGAACAGTGAAGAGCTGTTGCTCCCTAGTGCCTGAAAAAGTAATCCCTTGACAAAGAGCAGAGCTTTACAGTAAAGGAAAAACAATTAGGTGATCCATGTATCTCTAACATTTAGCTCTAAGCAACATCATGCATTTCATAGTATTCTTAACATTTTGCTCCAAGATGAACTCTTTTCAGGAACATTGACCTATACAAAATAAAAACAGCTTCCTGCATTCAATCATGTTCCAACTATCTTGCAAACAATTCATAGACAAAAAAAAGTAACAAAGACTATCAGAAGCTAGATTGCAGAATCTATGTTGTGTGTTTGCATTAAAACGTTTACCAAGAAGAATGATGAATTTTAGGTCATATTGCATTTGAATTTACTATTTACATTAAGAATAAATGATTATGGAATTTTAATGCATGGACTGCTTTAAGAATGTTTTCATTCATGTGTCAAAGAGCACAAGTGCAGAAAATAGTACATTTATCCATTCTTATGGCATTAAGAACATAATCTCCTTGCGATTGTAAGCTGTTTTGTTCTATTTTATTTATTATTTGACATAGTACTTTGGTTTTGTACATTGGGTTACATCATTTGCTGGCAGAAGTTGAACCTAATTTTAACTATTCTAGTAGGCTTTTACTGCTGTTGTAGTCAATCTGCTGTTTATTGTCCAAAATATGAAAATTACAATGCATCTGCAAGTAAAATTTTGCTTTCTTTCTCAAAGCTGCTGAGATGTTACTCTAAGATCATCCTGTTTGAAATATAGTACCTCTGTAGCGTGCTTCCCAAGTCCTTTTAAGACATTAACTAATGAATCATTTAACATTTCTTCAAGCTATGCATTGAGTGTATTTTTATACATTTCCAACCAGGTCTTCCTTCCTTGGCCACAGCCAACAGGACCGTGTCAGCCCTATTGCTATGCACAACCACATACCAAGACCAGGCTGAAGCGGACTCCTGCATTTATTTAATACTCCAAGGGTTTCACACAACTATTCTCCCTGTCTGGCGCAGAGACCTCGCTCTTCAGCTGTTAACCCCGGCAGGCTGCGCTTTGGTCACCTCTTGTGTCTCTGGCCTTTGCCCAAGGAGAGAGGCAGGCAAGGGGCCAAGGAGGACCCTCCAGTCACACGATTTTGAGATTACCTACTTAGAGAAGAGAGCTGACCCATGAAAAGGTCAACGTGCCCAGCCTCCGAAAGAGGGGGAAGAAATGGAAGACGTATCTCAACCTTGCTGGCACAACCTCCCCCTCCCCAGAGTTCACCTGGACCCCAGTCAGGACCACACTGGGAAGGGACTGGCTCTTAAAGGTGCTCCCTCCAGTAGCTTCACGTGCCTGAAAGCATTCGTTCACGTGAGAATCTGAAATGGTCTGCTATAAACGAGTGTGATTGCGCTGCTCTAGGTTTTCTCACCCACATGAGGAAGCTAAAATACCAGGCAGTGTATTGTTTTTGACCTTGGCAGCATTTGAAATAGTCTCCTGGTACTAACAGCGAGGTCTGGTCTATTGTGTCCAGCAATAATGAGCACTGCCTTAAAAGAGCACATATCGATTTTGCTGCCAGTTATCAGCCCTTACTTATTCATTTCACAGCACTACAATAAGATCAACAGTGCTATAACTGTGCTGCTCTGATCATGGAAATACGCTCTGTGATATAACACGGTGACATACTTGGCATTTAAGCAACGGCCTAGAAAAAAAAAATATCCTGATAGTGCAGAAACAATTTCTTCCCATAAGATTGATGGCAATATCAAATAGGAAAAGAAGAGTTTTGCTCTGATTTTATGTGAAAAGCGTTACAAGCTTAAAATATTACCCATGGTGTTAATTCAAATGAATTCAGAAATTCAAAAGTATAGTAATTTACCATGAAAAAATAAAAATATCAGCAAGATCATTAGAAATTTTTTTTTCTTCTTTATTATTTTGTCTATAGAGAACGCGTTGATCATATCTATGCACTATGGGTGGGTTTGAATCACTGTAATAATAGACCAATTATTATGAGAATCAAAGACTATAAACAATCACGAACACACTAAAAATATTAAAAAACCCTCAACCGTGAAGGAGTGGTTTTTCAATTTCAGTACTTATATTCTCCCTAAAGCCATTAACCACTGCTCAATTTGTATCTAGGAATAACCAAAACTATTCATTTTTGTACAGACAGAAAAATCAGGATTATTTTCATGTATTTAATTTCAAGATAGTAAAATTGTCCTTTTTTTATATCAAACCATTAAGAGCATTTCCTAAGCAACACAATATTGCTGTCCACAGGAAGTCTTACCAAAAAGTGAAAAGAGCTTGAAAGAACTGAAAGTATTTGGTGATAACTGCCTTTTATCTTTCTAGATTTTTGCATCCTGATTAAATTAACTCGGAGAGTGAACCTTTGGGTTCGATAGTCTTCAGCAGATTTGGGTTTTCATTAAGTTCTTTGTTCACCTTCTGAATCCAGATAGACTTTTGCATCTCACACATTAAAAAGTAAAGAGAACCAGAATTTTTAATGTTGGCAAAAAAGGACTTGCTTTTGCTGTTTAAATTCTGTTGCTTGATGTTTTCATTTGTGAATGCACCATCCTGTAAGAAGTTCTAGTCTATGAAAGAGTGGAGATATCCACAACTCACTTGCAGTTACTCATAATTTTCCAGACAAGTTCTACATCTCCCATTGTTGTCTCATTCCCAAGGTGTTCCGTATCTTTGATCTTTGCCCTTTTTGCACTCATTCCAGCTTAATTAGTTTTTTGGAGTTTTTTTTAATATACATAAGGATAAGTTGGTGAGGAAATGCACAACTGTAATATACCTAGACATTGGAAAATAGTTCACTGCTGCGATCAGTGTCCATCCCACTCCCCCCCAACTATCGTAAGTCACATTGTCATTGAAGATTGACTTAATTAAGTATCAGTAGATTTTTCACACAACTCTTGCAAGGGCCTGTCCACCAATCCGCAGGTAAAGACAAGAGGACTACCTAACATCTTGGAGACAGTTACTTAGAAAGAAAATCCCTTAGTTCTGTGATCTACCATATGCAAATGCAGAAACTCCTGTCTACTGTCACACCCGGAGTGACAGTATGCTAAGAAAAAAGCATTTCCATGTGTATGGAATGCCACAAATGGGCAAGGTAGAAGCTCTTGCACCAAATTTGTCTATTTTTGAATCCTAAAGTACAGCTGAAGAGTGTTTTGTATCAAATCATTGCCATCTTAACATGAACATCCAAAGCTGGGAAACAAAACAAGGAAAAAACTGGAGAATTAGAAGCAAGCATGTTGCCCATGGTCAGGGGTTTAACCTCAGTGACTCACCTTCCCACGCTTCCCACAGACAACAGCGAACGCCCAGCCATCCAAGAGACCAAGTGAGAGAACCTGGCTCTGAACTGGGACTGGCACAGAGGATGCACAAAGAGCAGCTCAGCAGAGAGAAGGATGATGGAGCCGTTATCACACCCAAAGTGACATCTGAGTGGTAGATTCAGAAAGGCAAGAGTGACAGCTCCCTGGGACAGGCAAGTGGACTCATTGGAATAAATCAGACACAGATCAGATCAACAGCGGTGCCTTTTGACACGCTGGTCTTTTGTAGGTAGAGCACGCTAAGACCTCTCTCGACTGCAGACCTCTCCTGTGCAAATGTGGAGAGATTAACATCTCTAGAACTGCCAAAAGCACAGCCAGAGTCAGAGAAAATGAAGAGTCATGAAGTTATCACACGGATTCATTAACCAACTGATTGGCGCTTTCCTATTGCTGCTGTCATGAAAAAGGACAGGAAGACAGATTCACATTTATCTTAAACGCTTCATAGCGGCAATTCTCAGGGCAAGTACATCATCTCATCTCTGAAAGATGTCTAGCACTTACACATTTTGAAGATAGTGGGTGCTAACTGTGGAATGAGCAACTTTTATTAAGTGCAAACTTACTAAGAGAACAGCATTTGCTGTGGGGTTTTTATTATTTCCATTAGTAGTATAATTACAAATGCTACAAATGAAACCACTGGAGAGCTAGATATTAAGAAACAGGACGTTGTGGTTTGAACCCTGGCTAGCAGTAAACACACACAGCCACTCGCTCCCACTCCCCCCTGCCCAGAGATGGGGAGAAAATTTAAAGGCTGAAGGAGCTATGTTCCATCCCAGCTTCTCCTGCCCCTGCAGACACTGGCACAACAGAGAAGCTGAAAAGTCCTTGATTGTCCTGGCAACAGCTCTGACCATCAATGTGTGATCAGCTTCTCCTCAGCACAAACCCAAACACAGCTCACACTTGTTGCTGTGAAGAAAGTTAACTGTGGCTGAGCCAAAACCAGGACACAGAACCTAAAAACACAGATAAATCCTTGAAAAAAAAAAAGATTTGTTTTAATGTTACAGAAAAAAGTAAATGGTGGCAAAGTAGTGTAAGACTAGGAGATCAAGTCATGCTTTAGATTGTCTACTTGCTGACAAAAATCATCATAATTAACAAAAACTAATTGTACCAGCGTTTTAGACCAAAACTATGTTTATAAATCACTAACATAAAGATCAATCAGTATTGAACAGTTCACGAAGCTAAACTCAGTATTCTGAAATATTAGAGTATTGCTACAAAGACACAACATTTACCAGCAAATCATTCATACAGGGTTCTGGACAACAGCCTTCACATACAGCATATGCCTTTGCAGAGTATGCTGCAGGAAGGAAGCATTCCTATTTTTGTCTTTTTACCTTCATAAAGCTTGACTTCTCTATACAGAATGGGCTAAAAATCTTCCCAATAGCAGGAACAATGAGATTTTACAACTAGCACAAAAATCAGGGCATTGTTAAAATGTCAGCTACTGAGATACTACAGTTACACTGCTATCTACTGGTAGATTTCTTCTCTGTGGGTTGTTGGAATCCACACAGGCACATTAAGAAAAGTGATTATTGATAAGAATTAAGTTCCTTGCTGTGATTTTCCCCAAATAGAAAGTGACATTAAAAAAAAAAAAAAGAAACCAAAAACACCGAGTACTATCCTTAATTATACTTTTTATATGGCAAGATTATTCAGAGCCTCCAATTAACTGCAGGGTTGCGTCTTGCTAGATGCTGCGTGGAAGTATTCACAAAGAAACGGTTCCTTTTGAGTAGCTTAAAACCTAAACAGACAGTTGACACAAGAAGCAGGAAGAAAAGATGGAAAGAGTCTACTGCAGACAATTAAATAGACACAGAAACATATGTGAAAATACTAAACACATATGGGGCATGCTTACTAGAATTAACAAATGAGGGAAAGGGCTCAATGAGAAACAAAGAGAAATAAAGCTAGAATCGCTGCTCTCCTCCCTGCCACTACCCACGTGCAATTCTGCTTCATTTTATCTCCAAGGTAAATGAGTCAGTGCGGCAGGAGCAGATGCCACAAACACTAGCATAGCAGGGACACTGCTGCAACAAAGGAGGGGAATAAACAAAAGGATACAACAGCAAATAGTACTGAAGCAGTTTCTGCAGCAGGTATTAACCCTCTTTCCCTCTTCAGGGCAGCCCCAGAGCCCTTCGTTTTCCCTGAGAGCGTGAGAGAAGCTGCCAGAGATAACCTCAAAATTTGGGGCTACAGCTCGCTCTTCTCACAACCCCGAGAGCACCCAAGTCCGACACAGCGATAAGAGCAGCACTCCAAGTTACAAATAGGGAGCCTGATGTACAGTGTTGCTGAACAGAGTTCACTTTTCATCTGTTAGACACTTCCAGTAATAAATGGTGTGCTTCAAGAGGGTCAAGGAAAGTCCTCTTTGAAGAGCCCAGGAAACACCTTGATTGTTGTCATGACATTTGTTCTCTCTTTTTCTGCATTCCTCTCCTTTCTGCGTTGTGTCCCCATTAGCAAGTTCACATACCTTAACAAAAAAATGCAGGAAACTAACTCTACTGAATGTATTTTTAATGTCTCTGAAAGGATTTAAAGTAATTATAAGGTATGTCGGCATTTGGCTGCAATTCTAGTAATCTCTTGCTTTATCTCCCTGCCTGCAGTTCTGTAGCGTGACTGTTTGGCACCAGCAGCTCGCGGAGTCTGGTGTGAGCCCAACGCAGATGTTGTCTGATAGTTCATCTGTGACTGTGACCAATGTCTCCCAACAGGAGTCTATTCTAGGAGCAGCAAGACTACCCCTGCAGCTAATGTAAAGTCTGGCTCAGCTTTCCACCTCGAGATGCCCTCCGCAATCCTGCTGAACCTTGGGTTTGGACTTGATTTTTTCCCACGTTGACCATCAGTGTGGCTTATAAAACTGTCATACTTTAGCACAACTATATATTCCTCACACCTGCAGCAAAAATAATTACTTATAAAAGCACAGGTTAAGACCCACGTCTCCCTGAAGTAGGACACTTTATCCTAAATCAATTCAAGTGGTACCCTGCGAGATAAATTTGTATGAAAGTTTGTCAGCTGTGTGATTCAAGCTATAGATTCTTAACAGAGAAGAACTGAAAACTCTTTATGAGATGCCAGCAGAGATTTTGAATGGTGTGAGAAGAGGTGACAGATACAAAGAGTCATTTCTATTCCTTCAGTCTTCTATAATGATGCATTTTTCTGATAGTGAACGTGCTAGAAGTAGATCTCTCCTAATCAATCCATTACAGTGCTTAGTTTTTCTACATGATACAGTCATTCTCTACATCATGCTATAAAAAAGTAGAATTTTCAAGCATCAAGGAAGAATACTGGAGTTTGAAGTTTTAGAGTATTATCTTAGAATACTTCTCCCAAAACCCAAAACCCAAGGCTCCCCTTTCTTGCCACCTCTTCTTAAGTATTCAAGCTACCAACAAAATCAAGTCTATCTTGGCAATAATTAAAATTTGTGTTCTCAATATAAGAACTCTATAGGGGTTCTTTTTGGTTTTGTATCAGCCTTTGATTCTGCTGGAGAGATACACTATATTTTCTCAGGACAATGAACAAGGTTACTTTCCACTAAAGCAGGGCAGGAATTGCCTTCTTACCACTGGAACTGTCTGGCTTACAAAGTATGCATAGACAATTATTCCTGCTCTGCCTTCCATTTTCAGAAGAACGTGCACACAGTCAACATAAGAATAAATTTTTTAAAAGCAAAGTGGAACATATTTTTGGCTATTTCTTGTAAAATTTACTTCACGATCACCTTCAATTACACACTCTAAAATAAAAAGTCTCTGTTCCTCACCATTGCCTGCCTAAATGCTGTCCATTGACTAGGTACAACCAATAATTCAGCAACAAAAATCAAAGATAAGTCTGGATACTGAAGGTGAAGAAAATATAATCCAGTGAAAACTCAAGTTAGGGGAGAAAGAAAAAAAAATAAATCTGTACATGAGCACGGTGGTTCTAAGAATTCCCTCTGAGCAATACTACGCTGTGACAATAAAAACCACAATTGAAGCCCACAATTACCATTTGACAGTATTTGAGGAACTTCAGTTATTATCTGTTCTCAGAGCTACTCCAGTACCCTCAGGCATCGTAGAATAAAAGGATAAATTTCTGCTGCTATCTCCTGGATGTACACAGGCAGGGGGATTGGAGAGATGCTCTCTGCAACAGGTACTCTACAAGGGAAAGAATAAAAGGGGTTCTCCCAAGGTTACTAAGCTTGTGTTGATGTGAAGCCCAAAGTGAAGCCTTGGAAAGGAATGAGACGAAATTGCAGTAAAACACAGGAGCAAAGTAAAGTCCTGGATACTCCTGGATACTTCTCAGGAGCAGGCTAGCGTACACAGTTCTAGCTATGTAAAATTTACCTCTACTACAAACTTTGCAGTAAAAATTAAAATTTGTATGGCTTTACTCTGCAATTCTGTTCAGCCTAATGAATATTTAAAAAGGTGATTCACCATGCTTGT